>NW_020771485.1:0-12499 GCF_900518735.1 Pseudonaja textilis | reverse complement strand
TTGGAAAAAATCTCCTTCTGGGTTCAGTTCCAAGTGGGGAAGAAAGACGCTGGAAACATGGTGACTGCTTGGAAGATGGTTTAATGGTGGACAGGAGCACATACCTTGGTTGAAGAAAGAAGGGCTGAGATGCTGAGAGTGCAACTGTTTTATGCCCTCTGTTGGGATTTGAATTGGAGCTTGTATTCTGATTGGTTGCCAGACTCCCATGGGGCCATGCAGGGCCAACTCTGTAGGCTGTCCTGAGTCGCAGGCTTGGTTGAGCCTGGCTGGATGGTGATGTAATGAAAGGGCTTTGGGCAATTCCTTTTGAGCTTTACCTGGAGTAGATCTTTGTTATGTAAAATAGAGTGGCCTAGGCCAGAGTAATAGTCCATTAGCAAAGGTGGAAGGGGGGCTGAATTTCAGCCTCTCTGAGTTTCTACTTTTCTTTTTAGGGGAAATATATTCTCCCTTTTTAGTATATCCTAAAATATTTCATTTTCCTAGGAGAGGGGAGGGTTTTAACTCCCAACACCTCTTTCAGTCATTGGAAGAGTGATGAATCCTCCCTTGTCCAACTGAGAGATGTTGCAAGTTGGAGAAGCTGCTCTCATAATCTCCTTGTCTTCTCTCAAGACTCAGTTTCAGGTTGCAGTAAAGTACGATTTTGGGGTTGTTTTCATAAACATGTATTTATTTTAAAATAACTCAAGATGGCAAATGTCTCCAACACAGGTTCCTCCTTCAACCTATCCATTTTACAGCAGAACAGAATTTGGCCCCATTCAGAGAAACTCCTTCCTATTGATCTGATAACTGCAGTTGCACATAAAAGAGTTCCGTATTTCCCGGATATTTTATTAGGAAAGGTGTCACAAAGTGAATCCCTGAGTCCTGATAGGAGATGCTGCATAGCAGGCTGTGAACTCACTGGTGGGATTCAAATTTTTTTACTACTGGTTCTGTGGGCATGGCTTGAATTTGTGTGCGTGGCTTGGTGGTCACGTGAGCAGATGTATGTGGCTTGGTGGCCATGTGACTGAGTGGGCTGGGCCAGGGGGCCATGTGACTGTCCAACCAAATACAGTTGGTTCTCGCTTAATGGCCGGGTGCTTGGCAAGTGTTCTAATTTATAACTGATCTCCCCAGAGTTAATTGTCCTGTTTTTGGAGTTTTGACAACCATAAACACAAACACACAAACACACATGCACACATACAAACTCACACACAGAAACACACACACTTAGCTTTCTAACCCTGCTATTTTTGATTCTGTAAGGATATCCTGCTGGAGCAAGGGGTTGGACTAGATGACCTCCGAGATTCATTGCAGGCCAGCCCTAGATTGCAATGCTGCTTCCAAGAGTCTTCTGGATCCAGTATTTGTGTCCTTCCTTCCTCTCCTTTTTTTCTCTCTCCCTCCCTCCCTCCTTCCATGTATTTATCTACCCATCCATATATCTCATTCACTTTCTCCATTCTACCTCTCTTTCTTTCTCTCTTTCTCTCCCTCTTTCTTTCTTGCTCTTTCTTTCTTTCTTCTCTTGCCCCCCCCCCCTTTCTCTGTCTCACACATACACACACAGACACAGAGAGTGGGGGAGAGAGAGGGGAAGATAAGGACCTGGACTCTTCGCTATCCCCCACCGTCCCCCTTCCCTTCTCAGGCCAGGCAAGGGAGGGGAGGGTGAGGGGCAGGGCCAGCCGCTTCAGGCAAGGTTAAGAGGTGTCGACCAAGCACAGGAGAGTAGAAACCTGGGAATGGTGGCTCTCGGCTCAGCCAGCCAGAGAGGCTCCTGCAGGCATATCACCACAAGAGGGTGAGAAGCCCCGGGACATCCGCCCACCCCACGGCTGGCTGGCCGGGCCAGGCTGGACTGGAGGAGACGCATCCACTGGGAGAAGGAAGAAAACATGTTCTGGGAGGGAGGGCGGACAGGCGGATGTCCCAGGGCTGCTGCACATGCGCACTGCATCAGTAGCACATGCACGGCTGCACACACAGTGCGCATGTGCAACAGCCCTGGGACATCTGCCCGATCTGCACCAGAGCCACCACGTGGTAGGGAACGCTAGGAAAGCGACTGGGACAAGCAGGCGACCCGGTTCAGGGGTGTGACCAACCAGGGGTGACCACCGGTTCACCTGAGCCGGTGAGAGCCGGTTGAATACCGCCTCTGCGTGACTGCAGTTGGAGTGGCCCCTTGTCCACAGGGCCCCAGTCTCAGCTCAGGCGCTCTTTCTTTGTATCGGCCCCCTGAAACGGCTCTGGGAACTCCGTTGCAGCTCTCGGAGGTTAATTCCCTTTGGACACTTGGCAGGGTTATTCGATATAAATATCTCGTTGCTCTAAAGGCTGCTCAAATAAACATTCTTGGGAAGAGCAGCCCCATCTTGTTGGATTTCCAGATCTTTGAGGCCTTGTTTGAGTTCACTAAGTGCACTAACTCATCCCCCATCCTTAAAAGCCCTTCCCTGCAGAAGCCACGGGGGCTGAGTACCAATGAGTAGTTGTGTGTTCATTTTCCCCAAAACAACAACCCTGTGAGTTGAGTTGGGCTGAGAGACTGGCCCCAAATCCCCCAGCCTGCTTCATGACCAAGGCAAGACTTGAACTCACATCCTCTTGCTTTCTACTTCGGGGGCTTCACCAGAAGACAAAACTGGCTCCCTTATATACTTATCAACCTTGGCACAATCCTCCATCCAGTGCATCATTAATGTTCTTATATGAGACACAATAATTTATCAAATCCTAAAACCCAGATAGTTTTCTACTGCTTTTTAGTCATACATTTGTTTCTAGGAGAAAATCAGAAATATTTTCTGGAAAGTTGGTAATGTTTAAATAACATAAAAGTATATTTGCCTGAGAATTGTTATAAATCTTGTATAATAGCAATTTATCAACCCTATTATATTAATGACAACATAGAAAAATTGATGACTTAATGACAAAATGTTGTATCTTCCCATTTTCATGACAAAGATTAAAAGAAACTAAAGATTATTTGAGTACCATTTTAAAATCAATTTTTATCCACTTAATTATCATACCACCCACCCCTCACTTAACTGGGTTTTTGATCACATCACAAAAGTGTTTGTTACTCTTTCCTGAGATTGAGTTATATCAGCAGTATTTCCATAATGTATTTGGGAAATGAAATAATATGTGAGGATGACTTGCATAGAGCACATAAGTTATATTCCCCCTTTCCCACCACCCATTTAGAAAGGGCCGTGATAGGAGGGAATGACTTTTGGGGGGTGGAGGAGAGATTCTGCCTGGGGAAGAACCAGAGAAGAGGAGGACACCTACAGCTGCATTAAAAAAAGGGTCGGTGGGAGATTTGTACTTTCTGACTCCCCAAATCCTGTCAGTGCAGCATTACAGTGAAGTGGGCCTAGCTCAGGTTTCCTGTCTGGGCTTCCTGGGAGAGGATGACCCTGACAATTTTCTTCTTCAGAAATCCGTGTTTCTGATAACCAACCTGTTGCTTTTAGGGACTTCATAAATCTCCTTTTTTATGTTCCTCAACTATATTTTGTCAAAATCTATATTGTCAAAATATGATCGACAATTTTTTGTGAACTTTTTTCCTTCACTTGTAAGATAGGGGTAATACCTATTTTCCTAATGAAGCATGTCTGTAAACTAGACAACTGCACAAGGAACATTAAATATTGACAAAGGGTCTGGGATAAGAAACAAAAGTTTTCTGCTTTTAAAATTGTTCCCATTCTAGTTCCATCCTTTCCTGGAGAAGAATGAGTTTGTCAATATTTCAGACCAGGAATTCTACATGCACTCAAAGGGAGAGATAGCAGCAAATCTGTACATTTCGGGCTTCTTGGTTCTTCAAAGGGATATTTCCAGGAAAGAGTATCTGGCGTATTTTCATAAACAGATACCTTATATCGCCCAACGTACTCTTTCACGGCTAAAGTTGCTTAACAAGGTAGGAGAAAGTTTTGCTGTCTTTCCTCTGTTTTCCAAAGCCTGAGGTCCCATTTCAAGAGGGCTGATGCTATTCCCCAACGGTGGTTGACCTTCACCGAGAATTGAATCTGGGCCGTAGAAACCGGATTTTTTCCCTTAGGCTGCTTAGGAGGCTTCAATATTGTTCCATGTTGTGGACCACATACAATTAAGGGTCTCCATCAAACAGGTGGGAAACCCACAAGGGCTGGGGAATGTGTCCCTAGTAGCTTCTGGCTGTTTGCTCCTTGTGCCCAGAAGAGCAACGAAGGCAGCTATTCTGCTGACCGGGGCCTGAATCCAGGCTTGGACCGTATCGGATGGGATTGAATCGTGAGTGGACGGAGGTCCTTTTGGCCCCATTGGGGGAAAGAAGCTTCCTCTCGTCCTGCTTGGGGAAAAGTGTCCCCTGAAGGGGCAGCACCATAATCTGGGAGGCTCTTAAGGAGGCCAGACCTGGCCAGAGCTCTCCATGCCTCCCTTTCACCCTCCCTGGGATGGAGCAATGGGCCTTCTGCTCCTAGGAAGCAGCTCCAAAGCTTTCAGTTCACCTGAAATTATCAAGATTGTTCTGATATCACACCTAAAAATTATGGGTGTAAGAAGAGGGGAGAAATGCGTGTTAATGGGGTCATGACAAGGAACAGACCAGTTATTACTTAATGCTGAAATCTTTTCTCAGTTCCATCCAGGGGTGGGATTCAAATTTTGTAACAGCCGGTTCTGTCGGCATGGCTTAATTTATGGGTGTGGCTTGGTGGCCATGTGACCAGATGGGCATGGCCATGTGGCCATGTGACTGGCAAACCAAATACAATTGGTCCTTGTTTAATGACCAGTTGCTTAGCAAGTGTTCTAATTTATGACTGATTTCCCCAGAGCTCCTTGACCTGTTTTTGGTTTTGACAACCATAAACACAAACACACAAACCCACATGCACACACACAGAGCCTTCTGACCCTGCTATTCCTTGCTTCTGTAAGGATCTCCTGCTGGAGCAGGGGGTTGGACTAGATGACCTCCGAGAACCCTTGAAGGCCAGCCCTAGATTGTTGCATTGCTTCAAAGAGTTTTCTGAAGCCAGGGTTTGTGTCCTTCCTTCCTCTCCTTTTTTTCTCTCTCCCTCCCTCCCTCTTTCCATGTATTTATCCATTCATATATATCATTCACTTTCTCCATTCTCTGTCTCTTCCTTTCTTTTTCTTTCTTTGTCCCTTCCTTCCATCTCTCCCTTTCTTTGTCTATGCCTTTTCTTCCTTTTGCTTCCTTTCTCTCTTTTCTTTCTCTTTTTCTCTTCTTTCTTGTCTCTCTCTTACTCTCTCATTCATTCTTTTTTTCTTTCCCTCTCTTTTTCTTTCTCTTTCTCCCCTCTCTTTATCTCTCTGTATCTCTCTCTCAATTAACATCTGAATACCCTGGAACTTTGGCCTTTTAAGTGATATATTGCTTCCCAGAAGATCGTTAAGATGCGGTGGAAGGTAAAGGGAAAGTTTTTTCTCTCCTCACTTTCCTTCCCACGGAGACAGCAGATGGAAATCGGAAATACCCGCTTTGGCAACAGAAGGTACTAACTTTCAAAATTGAAGCCAAGGGGACATTACATTTCTAAATACTGATATTTAAAAATTAAAATCTTTTTGCTTTAAGTGGGAAGGAAGAGAGGTAAATGATTTATACTAACATTTGTTGAAGGAGACTGCTTGGAGTTTTATAAGATTAGAGATTAAATCGCAATAAAACTTCCAAAAAATACCTTGGAATTGTGTAACTGAATTTTGCCCCGGGAAGAGAAAGTAGAAGAAATTGAAAAAGACTGTGCTTTTTGTGCTGATTTTGATAGCTTGATGACTTTGGGACCTTAACTATCTTTTAAAGACTAAGAAAACATTTGGATTGTTTAAAAAAAAATCTTTCACAATGGTATCTGTTGAAGAACAGAAAATGCAATTTGAAAAATTAAGAGAAGAGGAAGAGGAAGGCAAGGGTTCTTTTGGATCTATCCTTTGCTTTTTATAAATGGCGATTTCTGCTTACTAGGAAATGCAACAAGAAAAAGTCTGGGATGATGAAGAAGAAGCCATCTTTAATGGACATATGATTTTTAAAAAGGGTAAAAAGGAGAAGAAAATGAAGAATTTAAGTTCTAAAAAAACAAAGAAGAAAGGGAAAAGTAAGGTGAAAAATCGATATAATGATAGAAAGCAACAGAAAAGAAGAATACAACAGAGAGGGGAGACTAAAAAGCTGGACATTGAGAGGGGGGGTAAAAAGGTTAGATTTGACAAGGAAGGAAGGGATAAAGTGAAGGGAAGTTATAAAGGCTTAAAACAAGATGTTAATAAACAATTTTTTTTCAGAGATAAAGGGTAAAACATAATCTAAAAAGAGATTCTGCAAAAGTACACAAGATTGTATTTTAGTATTTGTATTTGAAATATGTGTTAATAGAATACTGTAGGGAATGTGTAATTAATGTGTAATTAGTTTAATTAACTAATTTGTTATGGAACATTATTTTTAATATACTATAAGATCATCATGTTTTATATTTTACAATGTTATGTAGAATGTACTAAGCAGAATCAGAATAGAAACTATGTATTATTTTAAGTGTTAAATTTGGGGGGAAAATAGAAAGGTGTCATACTTCAACCAGTTATTACAGGAAAAAGTTTGTGTTAAAGAGAAAGATAAATGGATAATTGAAAAAGAACAGACAAAAGATACAAGTGTAATGATTTAAATTGAGATTAAATAAATAAAATAGAATTAAGAGAGTGAAAAGAGGGGAGAAGATATACGCAAAATATAGAATTTTAAATAAGATATGAAATAGTATATTAAGGTGAGCATGAATTTGATTTATGTCTGTACAAAAAGTTATAACCCGGGGTTAAGCCGCTTTCTAAAAAGAAGTTTTATGTTTTTATGTTATGTGTTTTGTTAGTTTATGTTTGTTGGATAAGAACATATGAAATAGTAATAATATGAAATATAGTAATATGAAATACATGAAAGTATAAGTTTAATGAATAAAATTGAACAGAAATAAAGGAAGAAACAGTGAGAAGATGGAAAACAGTAATAAGATATGAAGTTGAATATATAAGATGCGTATTAAATTGTGTGTGGAAACGTGATAATTTAGAACTATATTGTACTTAAATGAGATGTCTTATTTGTTTTGTTAAGCAGTTGTTAGAAAAGATGTTTTATGTTCTTATGTCTTATGTTTTGTTTATCTGTGTACTCTCTTTGAAAATTAATAAAATTTGTTAAAAAAAAAAAGAATTCCCTTTTTTTCTTTGCTATTTTGGGCACAAGGAGCAAACCAACCTGAAGCTCTTAGTGACACATTCCCCAGCCCTTGTGGGTTTCTCACCAGTTTGAAGGAGATACTCAACCATAGATGGTTCACAAAATGGAGCAGCGGGAGAAGGTAAGGGTGACGGTGGGGGATAGCGAAGCGGCCAGGTCCCTATCTTCCCCTCTCTCTCCCCCAATCTGTCTGTCTGTCTGTCTGTGTGTGTCTGTGAATGTGTCTGTGAATGTGTTTGTGTCTCCCTCAAAGCTGTGGCTGGGCCAAGCCAGCAAGCTCTCCTTGGTGCTCTTTGCTACTTCTTTTATTTCTTCTTTTTCAAATCCAGACTGGCTGAACAATGATTGCCAGACCATGGTGGAAGCGTCCATTCGGGTGACCCCCCTCCTCCTCCTCTTCCTCCTCCTCTTGCACCCAGCAGGTGTGGATGGATCAAGAGGTTGCAGTTGTGTGGGGAGACGCTCGCTCCTCAAGTGAGTAGCCATCCACCCCATACACTGTTTTGCAGTGCTTTGGCATTTGCTTGAGGAGCATCTCCCCGTACGATGCACCCTCCCGGCCCTGCCACAACCTCCGGTTATGAGAGGAGGAGGAGGAGGAGGAGGAGGAGTGGTGTCGCCCGAAGGGACACTTCCACCGCGGCCTAGCGATTGTTGTTCAGCCAGTTTGGATTCCAAAAACAAGAAATGAAAGAAGTAACAAAGAGCGCGAAGGAGAGCTTGCTGGCTTGGCCATGCTTTCAGGGAGACACACACACACACACACACACACACAGAGTGGGAGAGAGAATCGGGAAGATAGGGACCCGACCGCTTCGCTATCACCCACTGTCACCCTTACCTTCTCAGGGCAGGCAAGGGAGGGGAGGGTGAGGGGCAGGGCCAGCCACTTCATCAAGGTGAAGAGGGGGCGACCAAGTACAGGTGAGTAGAGACCTGGGAACGGCAACTCCTGAGGGGCTTTGAGGTCGGACAGACTGGAGTGGCCGAGATACGAGTGAGCATTGCACCACAGGTTCAGCTGATCGACCACTTCTTTGGTGCTGCCTTTACGGAACCATGCATTGAGGCCTGACCTCACATGCGACAGCAGTGCCTTTAACTGCGCTCGCTTGTATGTGTCCAAATAATCCGGTGAAGACACCAGAGGAGTCGCTCAGTTAGACTTCCCCCCTCCACAGTCTTCCTCCTGCAGAAAAAGGCCATTCCCTGAGCTAAGAAGGGAAGTAGATGCGGCTCGACTCACCCAATCCCTAGGACTCCCCCAATGGTCCGAATTCTGCTAGGAGAGGGCGGCTCCCCCTGGCAATCCCCGTTTCCCTTGATGGTCTGACTTCCCGTGGCCCGCCTCCAGCCGGAACACCAGGTTGGACCACTAGAAGGCCACATCTCTGCTTCTCAATGGCTCTCCTGTACCAGCCACTGCAGGACCCTCCACCTCCTTCCCCAAATTCTCCCTCAACTTCCAAATAACAATGCCTGTTGCCTTAATGGGTGCAACCGGGTGGTTGTGGCAAGGCCAACGAGGGGTGATTATTCTAGGTCCAACAATGGGGCTGTGGGCGGGAGAGGGAAGGGATGGTAGGCAAATGGGCCATGCTCCCTGATCTCCCTCCCCCACACCTCTGCCTCACCACCGGCAGGATCCAGGAGCTGCATGAATTCCAGCTAATCCCATGTGGAGAGACTTATGTTCTCCTGCTGCTGGGAAAGCAAGAGAGTCTTTCCCTGCACAGTGAAAAGTTTGCAATTTCCTCTTCAGTGGGGAAATGGGTGGCTCTGTGTGGCAGAGATATAGCCTGCTTGAATCCTGTTTCTCTTTGCCGCCCTGAGCTGTGTTGGGAAAGACTGTCTTGCTTTCTCAGCAGTAGGAGAATGTGAGTCTCTCCACATGTCTTCCAGTACAGTGAAATGTAACTCGGGTCCCCACCAGTCTGGATCTCACCTCTCACCTGGATTCACCGCAGATACTGGGCCTTTTCTGCTGGGGGTGAGGGCGGCGCATGGTGGCAGCAAAAGGCAAGTGGGGTGGGGGGGTTAAAAGTGACCGGCAGTGGCAGGTAGGTGACTGGGCCCCAGAGCTTGCAGAGCCTCCCTCACCCAGAGAGATCAGGCAGGGCCACAGCGGAAGGCATGCAGCAATGGCTGGCCTGGCGAGTGGGCAAAAGCAGACTGCAGGCAATGCCACGCATGCATGATAAGGACTGACTGGGAGCGGAGGGAAGGGGCAGGTGGAGAGGGGAGGGGCCAGTCAGTGGTGCAATTTGCCGGTTCTCCGAACTGCGCAGAATCATAACAACCGGTCCTATAGAACTGGACAGAACCAGTAGAATCCCACCATTGGTTCCATCTCTCAAGACTTTTCTATTTAATAAAGTCCTTTTTTTTTTTTTTGGAAACGTGAGATGCCAAAAGCAAAAGAGAGGAACTAAAGGAAGAATCTTCCAGAAGTTATATCTCCAACCATTTGGAAATAGTGAGAGATTTTGTCTTTACTATAGTGAAGACCAGAGCCTAATATCTAATATCTTGTCCAATATCCATTTTTACCTCCATTTTCCATGGATGGAGAGTCCTAACACATTTCCTTTGGCAATCCTGTTTTTTTTCTGCTCAGTCCTTTCCTCAATCTGAATGTGTGGAAAGTTGTCATCCTGGATTTGTCAAGAGGGCTCGAGAAGGAGAGCCAGTCTGCTGTTAAGACTGTGTTCCTTTTCCGGAGGGGACCTTCTCCACTCAGAAAGGTGGGTGACACCAGAAGAAAATGGGAGAACTGGTGGAACTGGATCCATCCAGAGCATTGTCATGAAAGTTCTGAATTAAAAAACACTTTGAAGCTGAATTGGTTTCTTCTTTATTTCCAAAATGCCCCATTTCTTCTCTAAACAGAAGAACAAAAAGACTGTGAAGGAAGGGCTGATAAAGAGAAGTGGCTGTGGCTGATTGGGCAAGTTTTACTACTGCCAGAGAAAATATTCCTTCTTTTTAGCTTGGATGTGTCCTTCCTTCCATATTGACTTCTCCAGGAACACCTGAGTTCCTTAAAGTGTGAGAAATGGTTTTAGGTCCAGCACCTGAAAGTAGAATTGCAATGCACTCTACATGGGTTCCCTTTGAGGAACACTGAAAAGGTATTGCTGATGTATGAAATACACAATATGGTGGCATGGATAGTTATGGTTGTATGTGTCTGCACCCATATAACCACTCCTCCAATGGCCGTTCCAAATTATTTGCAGCAGTCACTTGATCCACCAGCATCCTCTGAGGCAAGTATGACAAGAATTGCCACCTGGCAGGTAAGTTTCTCTAGAAAGATTAATTGATTAATTATTTACCTTTAGTAATCCAGGTTTGTAATCCATTACAAAAGAAATCTTTCAAGTCCTAAGCCTTCACTCAATTTCATACCCTATCAAAAATATATCGTAGGTATATTTTTTTAAAAAGTGGTACACATATTTTCTATCTCTGGAGATTTTAAGAAATCCATCCCAGAAAATGCTCTCAATAATCACTAGTTGCCAAAGAACGTACAATATATCTTGAAATACAAAGGACAAAGAAATATGCAGTTGGTTTTTTTCCCCCCTCAGATACAGAAAAATGCACCAAGTGTCCAGATGATAAATACCCAAATAAAGAAAGAGTCCAATGTATCCCCAAAGTGATAACCTTCCTGGCTTATGAAGAACTTCTGGGCATCACCCTGGTCTCTTTTGCCCTATTCTTGCTCCTAACTACAAGCCTTGTTTTAATCATCTTCATTAAATACCGAGAAACTCCCCTTGTCAAAGCCAACAACCGGGACCTCTCCTACATCCTCCTGGTCTCCCTCCTGCTTTCCTTCTTGTCTTCTTCTCTCTTCATTGGTCAACCAAAGAAAGCCACCTGCCTTCTCCAACAAACGGTTTTCAGCATCATCTTCTCGGTCACTGTTTCTTCTCTCTTGGCCAAAACCATCACGGTGGTGCTGGCTTTCCTGGCCACAAAACCAGGAAACCAAGTGAAGAGATGGCTGGGGAAGAGCTCGGCCAACTCCATCATCCTGTCTTCTTCTGGTGTCCAAGTTATCATCTGCTCCATCTGGCTGGGAGTTTCTCCCCCCTTCCCTGACTCTGATCTCCACGCCCAGCCTGGAGAGATCATCCTGCAATGCAACCAAGGGGCCGTTGTCATGTTCTACGTCACCCTCAGCTACATGGGCTTCCTGGCTGCCGTCTGCTTCACGGTGGCTTTCCTGGCCAGGAATCTGCCTGGGGCGTTCAACGAAGCCAAGCTGATCACCTTCAGCATGCTGGTCTTCTGCAGTGTTTGGGTGACTTTTGTGCCCACCTACCTGAGCACCAAAGGGAAACACATGGTGGCTGTGCAGGTCTTCTCCATCCTGGCCTCCAGTGCTGGTCTGCTGGTCTGCATCTTCATCCCCAAGTGCTACATTATCCTTCTGAGGCCAGAGCTGAACACAAAGGAACATCTCACAGCCAGAACAATTGTAAAAACATAAGACATAACACAGGACATTTAAAGAATTGTAAAATTTCCTTTTATCTCAGAGTAGACACTAACTATTTCAACTTAGATAATGTGCAGGAATCAAAGAAATCATGTCTACATTTTTCAATGGGAAATGTTTGAATGATTGTAATCCTTGTAACTCTCTTCATCTCAATAAATCTTGCTAAAAGGAACTCTGAAAATCATTCAGAGGAATTTGTTATTCAGCCACTGCCAATGAATTTGACACCTTATTCATGCTGAGAGCAGCTAATAGTGTATCTGTGAGAGAATGAATAGGAAAAGTGGTAAGATAGCTGGTGTGGGAGCCGAGCTCCAACTATGTTGTTTGACAATCTCCATAAGAGCATTGGCCATCGCACCAAGCCAGAGAAGGTGGGGGCTTCCAGGTCCTCTTGCTTAGATGTTTTCATCCAAGGAGACCTAGTTAGCCACAATTTTTGTTGCTAAGTAAGTTCTGTGTCATTTTACCAACTGTTTTGCCTCAGTTGTGAAGCAAATGAGTGTGGTGCTTAGTTAAATCATGCAGTTGTTAAGAAAGTCTTCCAGTGACCCCAATGTCCCCAAGGTACTGCAAGTCTCATAAATACACACCTGAGTTTTTGTCACGTGACCATGGGGTGCTGGAATGAGGTTGCAGTCAAGTACAATTTTGAGATTGTTTTCATAAACAAGTTATTTTTGAGTTATTTTTAT
>NW_020771484.1:0-13508 GCF_900518735.1 Pseudonaja textilis | reverse complement strand
GGCCATCTTCAACCAAGCAGACTCCAATCTTTTTCATCAGCATTACTAGGCTTCTGTTCTGTCGCTCTGTATTGCAGAGCTGAATCAGGCACTTAGTGGAACTGCCACCAGGCTGTTGAGGAAAAACCTGAAGTGGCCATTGAAAGGAGTGTAGTAATACCCCTTTTTTAATTAACACATTTTAGTAGAAGTCATAACCTACCCCAAATCCACAAATTTGAAAGAAAATTAGAAATATTGTGAAAATTAGAATATTGTGAAAAGGTTCAATATGCTAGGCTCAAAGTGTCCCACTCTAATCAGCTAATTAAGCCATAACACCTGCAAAGGGTTCCTGAGCCTTTAAATGGTCTCTCAGTCTGGTTCAGTAGGAATCACAATCATGCTGACCTGACAGTTGTGCAGTAAACCATCATTGACACCCTCCATAAGGAGGGAAAGCCTCAAAAGGTAATTGCAAAAGAAGTTGGATGTTCCCAAAGTGCTGTATCAAAGCACATTAATAGAAAGTTATGTGAAAAGGAAAAGTGTGGAAGAAAAAGTTGCAGAAGCACCTTTTTTGATTCCTTAGCAAACGCTCAATTCAAAAGTACTCGGAGATCTCCGATTCTTCCCATCTTTGACCAGCACGCCAGAAAAGAACTTATTCCTCGGTAAGAACTAAATCCAAAAGCACTCTATTCAAAAGCGCTCAACAATCTGTGATTCGACCCATCCTTACTAGAAGGTATGGGGTGGGGCTCCCCAGTACCGGGGGCTCTACGATCATCCTTGCAGGGCGGTGAGACGGTGAGATTCATCCCATCCTTGCAGGGTGATGAGCACCGGGAGCTGTGGATCGGTCTTCAGATGTTTGCAGCCAGGTTGTGAAGCAGACTGCTTCCCCCCTGCTGCCTCTCTTTCCCTCTTCCCTCTTCACTAATTTGCTAATCTGGACTCTCTCTTTAAAAGAACGGTAACTTTGGACTTTCAATAAGTAGGGAAGTATTGTTATAACTGAACTCCTGTGAAGAATGAAAGCAATTTTATTTCCTGTGTTAGAAGCAAAAGTATATTGAAGCCAGGAGCGAATGCTCAATACAAATCTGAGTCTACGTATTAAAAATATAAACTGTTCAAATTGCTAGTGCAAGACTATCTACATGCCTCTTTCTCTTAAAAGCAACAAACTTTGAAAGTGTATTTAAATTAACTAGGAGGGGGCCAGAAATCCCATTTATCAAGGGAAAATAAAACAAAAAGTTTCCTGTTGCCTCCCAGTGAATTGCTCTGTTTTTCTCTGCAGAAGAAAGGGCCAGAGATTCCCCTTCAGCATCTTTACATCTTTACTATCTCAAAAACTCAATCTACAAAACAAGAGAGTGTAAACCCTTGTTCACTGATTGTTTTCAAACAGCCCAGGAAAAGAGATCTCCTGCCAGTTTATTAGGGGTTATAAACCTATTTTCAGATATCAGCAACAGCAAAGCAAAGCAATAATCCTTTACTTGCTAACTCTCAATATTACTTCATTACTTTCATTATCTCAAAAAATCAATTTCTTTAAAATAATTATTTTTTATCAAATGATTAATTAATTTATTGTTTTTATTGATTAGTATGATTGAGTGTTTAGTGCATATGGTGTAATTACTGAATATCTGATTAGTAAAATCAGTGATTTAGTGAATTTAATTGACCAGTGTGTTTAGTAATCATTGTAATAAATTAGGCTGTTTGTTGCTTAGCAAAATTATTTGATTAGAATGATTTGAATAACCAATTGATTGATTGATTTTAGTAATTAGTAACCTTACTTTTGATTTGTTCTCTAACATATCAATTAACATTTATTAATTACCAACATTCATTAAGTAACTGTCTACCTATCACATTAACTAGCTATTGTAATTGATTACTGTTCTATTGCCATTGACCATGCCAGCCAAAAACTCCAAACCAAACCAAAAGAAAAATATCTCTACCAATGACCTCCTAGATTCCTGCACATGCTTCAGATGTCTTGAAACCATAATGAAAGTGAAATTTACATCAAATGCCACTTATGCGATAATCTAGCCCGCCCTGCCTGCTTAAACGCAAACAAAAGCCTAGCTGATATGGTTAAAAATTCAGATACATTCTTTTATCTATGTCCATCATGTTCTCCTAAGCTAAACAAACTGAGTACCCTACCTGACAGAGTTGAAAGCATAAAATCACTCATTCACTCAATAGAAGAACGCTTAGCCACACATTTTGAAACAACTATACAAGCAAGCCTAATCTCTCTTGGAAAAAAAATACAGCACAGATAAGTGAGTACCTATCAGCTCAAAATCAAATCCCACAACAACCACAACCACTACCTCAACTACAATCACAACTACAACCAAACCAACCACCAAATCACAGCCACAAACCATTACTATCCCTTCAAAAAATTCCACAAATAATATCTCCTTACTCATCAGATACACCATGGAATGTGAACAGAAACGTCCAAATGCCATCTTATTTGGTCTCGAAGACACCAACGAATCATCACCAAAGTTTGTGATATCATAAGCAATTCAAATACAACAAATATCTCTCCTGAAGATATCATTGAAATAACCAGAGATGGCCCTTGGTACAAATACAATGACGGCTCTGTGGCCCCAAGATTTTGTAGAGTTGTATGCAAAAATGAGTCCAGCAAATGCATATTCATTCATACAATAAATGCCATTGCAAAAATCAATTCCAACCACAAAAAACTTCACTCAAGACCAGACTTATCCATACTGCAAAGAATCCGCTCCCATGAACTACGCGTAGAACTCAGAAACCATCTAGACAATGGAGAAAAGGACCTATACATTAACTACAGAGCTGATTGCATCAAAAAAAAGGTCACACAACCCACAACTCCAGATCCAACCCCACCCCATCCAATCCAACATCACTCAAAACTAGGCACTCAAAACTAACCCCTAACTACCTCTATTCCAACCACAACTGGCCTTAAATGCAAGTTACTCAATGCAAGAAATCTTGTAAATAAAATACCTGAATTTCTCCTCTTACTAAATACGGCTAAATTCGACATTATATTTGTCAGTGAAACATGGCTCAGTGCATCTCTCGCTGACTCCATTACAACAGTGAGAGCCTATCATGTTTACCAATCAGATTGTGAAATCTGTAGAGGAGGTAGTGTTGCTATCTTCTATAAAAAGTCCCTACATCTAAAAAACATCCAAGTTATCCAGGAGCTTGTTATTCCTGAGACCATCATCTGTGAACTGTCCTTAAATATCACATTTTGGTTCTTACTATGTTACAGAGCCCCTGATTATGACATCAAACATGCAAACAAGCTAAATATACTACTAACATGGGCAACATCCTGCCCACACACTTTTATCTTTCTTGGTGACTTCAATCTATCTCATATTAACTGGACCCTTAATGAATGTACAACTAAACCCACACATGTAACCTACAATGCAGTAACAAATCTGGGACTAGAACAACTAGTAACCAACAACACTAGAGTTAACAACTGCCTCGATCTCATCTTCTGCAATAGTTTGAATTCAATTTATGGAATACAAATTAAAGAACCCTTTTCCAACAGTGACCACAACATGATTGACTTTTGTCTCAACATACGTCCACACAAAAATCATCACAATGACGGAATCCTCAATTGTAACTTCAAAAAAGGGGATTTCCGGTTTGCAAGGCTTCGGCGGTGGCAGGAATCCGCAATCGTGCGCGGTTCCTGCTGCGCTCGCTGCCGAAGTGCCTCCGATCCAGCTGGATTTGGAGGATATGGTTTCCCTGTAGAGGCAACCGAAGATAGAGGAGATCTGGATAGGAGTTTGGGGGTATCACAAGCCCCCTCCTCAGCCAGCTAAACTCCTTTTTCCCAAGGCGGTGGAGCGGCGGTCGGCAATGGCCACCACAAAGAAGCCTGCAGCCGGGTAAGATTGTGCAGGAGGAAGTTGGAGAAAGTGAAAGTTTTTTGGCTGACACCCTGGAATTTTAATTGCTTGAATGATACATTGTTTCCTAAGAAGACTGGAAAGCAGCAGAAGAAAATTGAAAGGATAAGTTATTTTCTCTCACTCTCCCTCCCCATGGAAATAGCTGATGGAAATCGGAAAAACCTGCTTGGGCACTGAAGGTAACTAAACTTGAAATTTAAAGCCAAGGGGATAAAAGATTTCTGAACATTGGAATTAAAAACTAAAAGCTTTTTTGCTATAAGTGGGAGGGAAGAGGTAAAGAACTTATTTTAAGATTGTACTGAAGGAGACTGCTTGGAGTTTATAAGACCAGAAATAAAAGGCAATAAGAACTTCTAAAAAATTACTTTGGAACTGTGTAATTGAACTCTACCCCAGGAAGAGAAAATATAAAAAGAAGAAAATGCTAAATGAAACAATTTGTTTTGATTTGGATTGCTTTGTGACTTTGGGATTTTTGGGAACTATTTTTTGAAAGATTAAAAACATTTGGGTTGTTCTTAAGAAAAAATAATGGCATTATCTGTTGAGGAATTGCAAATGGAATTTCAAAAGCTAAAAGAAGAGGAACAAGAAGGCAAGGGCTCTTCTGGATCTATTTTTACTTTTTAGAAATGGCGATTTCTACCTACCAAGAAATACAACAACAAGAAGGCTGGGATGAAGGAGAAGAAGCCATCTTTAATGGACAATCTTACTTGAGGGAAAAAAGAGAAAGGGGGGAAAGAAAATGGAGAATTTAGAACTTAAAAAAGCAATCAAGAAAGGGAAAAATAAGATGAAAAATCAATACAATGTCAGAAAGCAACAGAAAGAGAAATACAACAGAGAGGGAAGATTAAGAGAGGGGAGTTTGAGAGATGGGGGGTCAAAAAGGCTAGAATTGATAAGAAAGGAAGGGAAAAGGGAAAGAGAAGTCATAAAGGTTTAAAACAAGATGTTAAAAAACAGGTTTTTTTCAGAGACAAAGGGTAAATTATAATTTAAAGAATGATTCTGCAAAAGTTTATAAGATTTTATTGTAGATATTAGTATTTGAAATTGAGTTAGAAAACTGAAATATTATATGAGTTAATAATGCATTAAAGGGAATGTATAAAAATGTTTAAGATTTAACAATAGAGTTTAATTTTCTATGGAATACTGTTTTTACTATCTTATAAACTTAATTCTCTCTCTTTTTTTGTGTTTTATTATTCTAAAATGTAATACTTAGAATCAGTATGGAAAGTATGTATTATTTTAAGAGTTAAATTTAGGGGAAAGATAAAAAGTTTGTCATACTTCAACCAGTGTTTACAGGAGAAATATTGTATTAGAAAGAAAAGATAAATAGATAATTGAAAGAGAACGGCAAAAGATGCAATTATAATTATCTAAATTGAGATGAAATAAATAAAATAGAATTAAGAGAGTGAATGAAGAAAGAAAATACATAGAAAATATAGAATGTTAAATAAGATATGAAATAGTATATTAAGTGAGCATGAATTTGATTTATGTCTGTACAAAAAGATGTAACCCGGGGTAAGCCGCTTTCCAAAAAGAAGCTTTATGTATTTATGTTTTGTGTTTTGTTTGTCTATGTTTGCATTAATAAAACGTTAGAAGAATGTTGGAAGAGAATAATGAAATTGTATAAGACAGATGGATTTAATGAATATATACAATTCAAGGCAATAGAAATATAATTGAATAGAAAGAAAGGGAGAAAGAAAGAGAAGTTGGGAAGAGATATGAAGCTGAACAAATAAGATAAATATATATATTAAACTGTGCTTGTATGGAAATGTGATAATTTGGAATTAACCTCTCTTTAAATAAGATGTTTTATTTGTTTTTCAAAAAAGATGTTCTATGTTACTATATTCTACGTTTTGTTTGTTTGTGTATTGTTTTTAAAAATTAATAAAATTTGTTTTAAAAAAAAGGCAACTATGATCTTATAAACAACAATCTCTCATTCCTTGATTGGCAATTTCTATTCTCTGGATGCAATACTGTAGAAGACCATTACAACATATTTTTACTTGAAGTCAAAAGAGTCATCAAACTATATGTACCATTAACAATTCCCCAAACCAGAAAAAACAAATTACCCATAACAATAAGGAAGCTTCAATCCAAAAAGAAATCACTTTGGTGGAAAAACAAATCTGGTCATGTTGCCAACCTCAAAAGTCGATACAAAAATTTATGCAACCAGATAAAGACTGAATGCACCAATTAATACATTAAACAAGAGGAAAACCTTCTACACACCAATTCCACCCGTGCTTTTTACAATTTTGTAAACAACAAACTAAAAGACTCAAGGTACATCCCACTCCTGATAGGACCTAATGGCAAAGACTGCAACAACGACACCATTAAAGCCAACCTCTTTAACACATTCTTTGGCTCAGTATTTGTAAACAGCAATGGATCATGCCCAATATTTCCTAGTCGAACCACAGACAACTACAATCGATTTTACAGAACACAATGTTGAAAAAGCACTACGCAATTTAAAACCATCTCTATCTATTGGACTGGATGGAATATGTGCCTACTTCTTTAAAAAGCTATCCACTGCCATAGCCTAACATCTAAGCATAATCTTTGAAAAATCTTTCAGGAGCAGCTCCTTGCTAAACCTATGGTCTCAAGCCATGGTCATCCCCATCTTCAAAAAAGGAGACGCCAGCCTAGTTGAAAATTACAGAGCAATCTCTTTATGCTGCGTTACCTGTAAAGTCATGGAATCAATTATTAACCAATCCATCCTCCTCCACTTAGAGACAAACAGCCTACTCTCTAATAAACAATTTGGTTTCAGAAAAAAACTATCCTGTAATCTGCAACCCGTACACTACAAAAACATATGGACTAGACAACTCGATCAGGGCAAAGCAATAGATGTAATCTATATAGACTTCTGTAAAGCCTTTGATTCAGTGGTACATGACAAACTACCCCTAAAACTAAAACCTCACAGTATCTCTGGACACCTGCATAACTGGAGAGAAGCATTCCTGTCAAACAGACAACAAATTTTCAAAATTGGGAACATCCTATCAAATTCTGTACCTGTCAACAGTGGTGTCCCCCGAGGCAGTGTTCTAGGACCAACTCTTTTCATACTCTAGATAAATGACCTCTGTGATCATATCAAGAGCCACTGTGCTCTCTTCGCTGATGATATAAAGCTATTCAACACCACGGACAATATTGCTACCCTTCAAAAAGACCTTGATTATGTATCAGAATGGTCAAACAAATGGCAACTTCAAATCTCAACAAATAAATGCTCTGTCTTACATAATGGGAAAAAAATCAGAAAATAAAATACAGGCTGAATATAGTCAAGACCTTGTTGATGATCCAAACTCTGTCAAGGATCTTGGAGTACTCATCTCTAATGACCTAAGTGCTAGAGCCCACTTTAACTACATAGCCAAAAAGGCATTAAGAGTTGTTAACCTAATCCTACGTAGCTTTTTCTCTGGTAATATTACACTAATAACTAGAGCATACAAAACATTTGCTACACCAATACTCAAATACAGCCCATCAGTCTGGAACCCACATTACGTATATCTGATACTAACACAGTTGAGAAAGTCCAGAAATATTTCACAAGAAGAGTTATCCACTCCTCTACTCACTGCAGAATACCTTATACCATCAAACTGGAAATTCTAGAGCTAGAAAACCTAGAACTACACCGCCTTCGGTCCGATCTAAGAATAATATATAAAATCATACATTGCAATGTCCTACCTGTCAATGAATACTTCAGCTTCAACCATAACAACACAAGAGCAAACAATAGATACAAACTCAAGGTTAATCGCACCAAGCTTGATTGCAGGAAATACGATTTCAGCAACAGTGGTCAATGTCTGGAATATTCTACCTGACTCTGTAGTTTTTTTCCCCAAACCCCCAAAACTTTAACCTTAGACTGTCTACTATTGACCTCACGTCTTTCCTAAGAGGTCTGTAGGGGGCGTGCATAAGTGCACCAAGTGCCTACCGTCCCTGTCCTATTGTTTCTTTTATTTTTATTTTTTATTTTTCTTATACGTATCCATGTATTCATAACTATGTTTTTACTTATACCTATTATCTTGTAAGCAATTGACAAAAATAAATAAATAAAAATAAAATAAAAAAGCAGCAGGGATGACTGCAGGCTGGAGAGGATTATCAGGAAAAGGCCATTCAAAAGCCTTGGGGACTTTCACAAGGAGTGGACTGAGGCTGGAGTCAATACATCAAGAGCCACCACACACAGACGGATGCTGGACATGGGCTTCAAATGTCATATTCCTCTTGTCAAGCCGCTCCTGAACAACAAACAATGTCAGAAGCGTCTTACCTGGGGCTAAAGGAAAACAGAACTGGTCTGTTGCTCAGTGGTCCAAAGTCCTCTTTTCTTATGAGAGCAACTTTTGCATCTCATTTGGAAACCAAGGATTCAGAGTCTGGAGAAAGACTGGAGAGGCACTCACTGCAGGATGCTTGAAGTCCAGTGTGAAGTTTCCACAGTCTGTGTTGATTTGGGGAGCCATGTCATCTGCTGGTGTTGGTCCACTGTGCTTCATTAAGTCCAGGGTCAACGGAGCTGTCTACCAGCAGATTTTGGAGCACTTCATGCTTTCTTCCGCAGACGAACTTTATGGGGATGCTGACTTCATTTTCCAGCAGGACTTGATACCTGCCCACACTTCCAAAAGCACCAAATCCTGGTTCAATGACTGTGGGATTACTGTGCTTGATTGGCCAGCAAACTCGCCTGACCTGAACCCCATAGAGAATCCATGGGGTATTGCCAAGAGAAAGATGAGAGACATGAGACTGAACAATGCAGAAGAGCTGAAGGCCGCTTTTGAAGCATCCTGGTCTTCCATAACACTTCAGCAGTGCCACAGGCTGATAGCTTCCATGCCACGCCGCATTGAGACAGTAATTGCTGCCAAAGGGGCCCAAACCAAGTATTGAGTACATATGCATGCTTATACGTTTCAGAAGTCCAATATTTGTTCTCTGTACAATCCTTGTTTTATTGATTGCATGTAATATTCTGAGATTTTCTAAGATTGTGGATTTGGGGCTTTCGTGAGCTATAAACCATCATCATCACAATTATGACAAATCACGGCTGGAACTATCTTGCTTTGAATGTAATGAGTCTATCTCATATATTAGTTTCACCTTTTAAGTTGCATTACTGAAATAAATGAACTTTTGCACAATATTCTAATTTTTCAAGTTTCAACTATAAGTCCAAGTGCTATTGTTATTGCTAACTGATCAATTAACAATCGTACTTTGTTAAAAATCTATTGTGTTTGTTGAGACCCTCTGATATTGCTGAAATCTTTTAATGTTTGTGAGTTTAGGTATATATCACCCAATGGTGTTGTAAATGATGTCCATTTTTCCAAAACCATCTCTATGCTGTTTAGTGAAGTCCATTTTTCCAAATAGTCTTAGTGTTCTAAGAATCTGAAATCCATTGTTACTATCTTGTTGTTGTTTTGAGTCCTGATTTCAAATTTGTATTCATCAATTATTTTATGTAAGATTTGTCTCATGTGTCTTATGTAGAATCCAGAGGGGTATTGCTGGCAAGATTATAGCATATGCCACATTAGAGGAAAAGTATAGGAAACCTCATTTGTGTCCTCCTAGATCTTCATGTAGATGTTGGAACAAGATAAATACGTGGATTTGTTGCCAGACCGTTTTTATGATTCCATCGGATTTTCAAATTGGTCATTCCTATTTGTAGTCAGCAGAGCTATCTCTATATTCTGATATCCTAGGCCTCCTTCCTTCCCATGTCTTCTTTCTGCCTTTAATCTGCACCTATCCAAACAAACTAGTTTTCTATTTATTTATTTATTTAATTTATATTGCCGCCTATTCACCCATGGCGACTTACACAATCTAAAATCATATTTAAAACAAAAAATAAAATAAAACAACTAGCACACATCCCATTACATTTTTGCAATTTTGTACCAATATCCATTCCTTAACTTTTTTCCTGTTTTCTCAGTATACTCTTACAAGGCTGATGAAAGTAGGAAGTAGAAAGGGAAACAATCTACTTTATCTGGGTAAGGATTGCCTAATTTCTACCCAGAATTAAGCTAAATTAATCAAAAGTATTTTTGAGAAGAAGGGAGACTCTGGAGATAAGGAGGGAGGGAATTGTTTTTCCCCCTCCAATGGAAAGCAGCAAGTGAAAGTTTTGAACTGATTATACATCCACTGGAATTGAAAGAACTAAACTATAACTATTTTTAAAACAGGAAGAGAAAGACTGGACTGAGTATTTTAACAAGTGCAATCTAAGATATGGATATAGATAATAAGTACCTCTACTGAGCTATTTTTCCTATGTTTTTGGCTATATTAAGTGAAAGTCATTTCCACCCCTCTTCTTTGACTTCTAAACTCATAGTGGAAAAGGAAAAGAAAGTAAGGATGCCACCTACTGGCCAAAGATAATATATAAAAGAAATATTTTGGAACTGTTAAGCTAAACAAGAGATTGAAAATACTTTGTTTTGAGGACTACTGCACCTGTTGTCTAGAAATAACGATTAATTTTAGTTTGGAAATAATTGTGGGAAAAGCAAGATAGGTGGCAGTTACAGAAAAGAACTGCTTTTGAATTTCTGTGGATTATAAATACTTTTGGCGGACGGACAGAAAAAGTGGAAAGATAGATATTTATTTTGAGAATGTGGGAAGAAGATCTTGGGTTTAGCTTGACATTTTGGAACATTAGAGTTTTAAGAGCTGAGGACTGCTATCAGTGGGCCTTGTAGATTATGAATATTAATTGATAGAAAATAAGACAGCATAAAAGGCATTTTTAAGGATGAATATTTTTCCTCTTTCCCTTTTTTACTTTCTAATTCTCTTCTTATAAAATATGGCTAGTGTGGATTGCTCCGGTGAACTATTGGAATATTGAAAAATCAAAGACTAGGGTTTCAGGGGGCCTTGTGGATTGTTAACTTAATTGATTCTGACACTGAAATACTGAGATACTGAGATATTGAAGACTGGTTGAACTTGAATTGGAGGGCATTAGATTTGCAATGTGTTTTTTCCCCCTTTCTTATGTGATACATGGGATATTGAAGTATTAGGGTGCCACTGGCACTGGTTTGCTCTTGGCTATTAGTAGAGTTAGTTGGATGTACCTGTTGCTAGCTTACAAATAGAGGAAAGAAGAGAAAGAAGGAATCCATATTAGCTGTTGAGATGTCAAGTACCTCAAATTTAACCAAAACAGGGAAGAAGGCATCTTCTACACCAGTGGGCTGGGGACCACAGGTGGTCCGTGAGAAAATTTTGGTCCACAGAGAAATGTCACCCCCCCCCCAAAGCAATTAATGCAGGCTGCGTGGGAACCCCTAGGCTGCGCTGCCCACATGGCCCGCAGGAATACAAGGCTTGCGTCGCTTGCATTGCGAACAACACGAGGTAGTGAGGGGAGAGGGAAAGATGAGAGGGGGGGAACTTGCCCCACTCGTCTCACGTGCCTTGCCTGGCCACCAGGTTGCTTCTTTCCGCTTCTTTCTTCTGCTTTTGGCTGCAAGGAAAGCAGCAAAAGTCTTTCTTTCTGTCCTCCAAACTCCAGCAGAAACAAATACATAAAATTAATGCAACAAATTAAGTTGGATTTGGAGAAATGGAAGAATTTACAACTATCGATGATCATGGTAGATTGACAATGTGAGATTTTATATGACTTGTGAGTAATGGCAAAAAAAAAAAGGATAGCAAAAAAGATTATAACCAACCGACACACTGTATGTATATAACTGAAAGATGGTTTCATGTTTTTTATATTTTGTTTGTATATTTCTGTCGTAAAAAAATAAAAATTTCTTAATAAAAAAAATGATAAGGAGAATATCTACTATAAAAATGAATATATTATCGAAGTTACTTTTCTTATTTCAAACAATACCAATAAAACTAGAGAAAAGGTATTTTGAAGAATTCAACTAACAATTTTGAACTATATCTGACAAGGGGGGAAAAAGCAAGAATAAAATTGAAAATGTTACAGGAGTCTAAAGGCAAGGGGAGGGGTGTTGGGCTACCAGATTGGGAGCTGTACTGTCAGGCACCTGTACTTATATGGGTAAAAGAATGGATAAATTTGAGGCATAGAAGATTATTACTAGTGGGACATGATCTTCAGTTAGGATGGCATGTTTCCTGTGGTATAGAAGGAGTACAGTACATAGATATTTTCAAAGACATTATGTAAGGAATGGTTTAATCTTGGTATGGGAAAAAATCAAATTACAAAATTATAGGAAAATACCAGCCTGGCTTTCTACAATGGAAGCATTGATACAGCCAAATCTTATTAATTGGATATTCTAAATGAGAATGGAGAACTTAAAACTAGACAGGAATTACAAAATCAAAGGGTTGACTTAGCTTGGTGGCCACACTTGCAAATACAATCGAGATACGAGAAAGATGCAAAAACATGGGTTTTTTTATAAAGAACCAACAACACTTGATAAGATGTTATTAGGGACAGATGAAAAACTGGTAAATATATATAATTATTTAATAAGCTTTAAAATGGAAGATGAACAAGTTAAAGAAACAATAATAATATGGGCAAAAAACTTTGGCTATACTATAGAACTAGATAAATGGCAAAATTTTTGAGACAGAAACTACAAACTGACAAACTGGCTACTGCAGATAAGGGAAATCTATATAAAATGTTTTATAGGTGGCACTTGCCACTAGCAAGATTAGCAAAAATATTCAACAACATGTCCTCCAAATGTTGGAAGTGTAACCAGACCCCAGGTACTTATTATCATATGTGGTGGACATGTATGAAAGCAAGAAAACATTGGACGAAAATACACACATGGTTGGAAAAGATGATCAAATAGCATATAGATTTGAAACCAGAAATATTTTTGTTAGGTATAATACCAGAAAGCGATGATAAAGGGACTATATATTTAATTTTACATTTATTGGCAGCAGCCAGAATTATATTTATACAATGCTAGAAAAATGAGAACATCCCATTAGATGAAAATATAATTCAGAAAATATTGGATTGTGCAGAGATGGATAGATTGACATTGAAAATAAAAGGAGATAAAGAGTATTATTTAACATGGAATAGATTTTATCAGTGGTTAGAGAGAAGAGGTAGAAATTAGATGAAAAAAGAATATTGCTGTGCATAAATTAAACATGAACTTTGTTTATAACTATAAGTATGCTAATATAATCAATAGGATTACAATTAAGCTAACATAATTGTTAGTGTTTGGGGATAAACCCCCGAGCTGAGTGCACAGCAGCAGTCAAGCCAGGCAGCCAAATGAGAGTGAGGCTGGGCCCTAGAGTATACACACACTTGAGACAAATACACTGTTTGTGGTTTAAATAGGTATTTAATTCATACAGAGATTAAGAATAGTCATTCAGTCCATATGTCAGTATCCAGTTTAT
>NW_020771482.1:0-13511 GCF_900518735.1 Pseudonaja textilis | reverse complement strand
GTGTCCAGCCAGCCCTGCTGGGGACGCGGCTCTTGTGCCAGGCGAGAGTCTGTTAGGAAGCCGGGGGGGGGAGGAGGAGCTGAGGGGCGTGTTCCCCCCCCGGACAAACTAAAAACACCTTTAGGGATCCCGAGGGCGGCTGCAGGGGGACCCTCAGCCCCTCCAGTAGACTCGGCAAGGTGGGCGGGCAGCGGATCCGCCGGGGTGGCTTTCCCTCCCTCCGAGGCTACAGCCGTCGGGTGGGGGAGGGAGAGCGCTTGGCTCCCCACAGGGGGCAGGAGCGGGGAGGGAATCTGGGGGGGGGAGGGGAAGGTGTGAACTGTTATGTCCTTGGGACTAGTTGAAGTCCCCAACCTGGTCCGTTTTTTTAGCGGGGGCGTTAGCAGCTCCCATTGGTTGGCTCCGTTTGACAGTCGGCTATAAAAGCCGGCTGTTGAGTTGAGCCAGCCACTGTTCGCTGGGCAAGTCTGCATTGTTAGCAAGCAGACGCGACAGCCCTTTATTCTTTGAATAAAGCCAGTTATTAATATGCTCTGGTCTAAGCCTCTCATTTCCTCGATCCGCAACACTGGCGACGAGGATGGGATCGGAAGGCTAGCCAGAAGCACTCAAGAGAGCTGAAGTCACGGAATCACTAGCGCTGTACCGCAGCCGTATCGCTCACAAGGAGCTCAGGCTCAGATCGCTGCTGCTCCAGAGTGAAAGTCACGAGCATTGTAGCCGCTCGAATTAGAACGTTACAGCAAGTGAAAGTCGGGCGCTAAAGCCGCAGCCGCCCGCGCTCGCAAAGGAGCGCCAAATTCAAACCGCTGTCGTTTGAATTCAGCCACTAAAGCGAAGTTCGGCACTGTAGCCTACAGTCGCCAACGCTCTCTAGGGAGCGTGAAATTCAGCTACTGTCAGTTACAGCTCTGCAGTCATAGCCGCCGACGCTCTCCAGAGGGCGCGAAATTTGAACTGCTTTCAGTTACGGCACTGTAGCCACAGCCGCCAAACGCTCACAGAGAGCACAAAAATACAAACTGCCTCCTCGAGGCTGGAGTCACTGAGCAAGTTAAGGGCGCTGCAGCCACAGCCGCCAACGCTCACGGTTAGCAATAACAGGGCCACGAACACCCAGAGAGACAGACCAGTCTATTAAAGGCTGCTGATCCAGGATGAATGCCAATCCGGCATTCCCGCCGTTCAAACCCGACAAAGAAAAATGGGACTCATATAAGAACCGTTTCAACCATTATATAGATGCCATCGGTTTGGCTGATGTTGGGGAGCATAGGAAGAAATCCTACTTCCTCAACTACTGTGGGGCTGCAGTCTTCGACACCGCAACAGCACTTTTTGCGCCTCGGGAGATCAAGAACGTCCCATGGGCCGAGCTGTTGGAAACACTTTCCAATCACTACTCACCGAAGCCGTCCCAGATCGCTAGACGCTTCGCCTTTAGAATGAGGAAGCAAGCCGAGGGGGAAACTATCAACCAATACATGGCCACCCTGAGGACAGCAGCTCTACACTGCGAGTTTAAAAACTACTTGGACGACATGCTGCTCGACCAACTCGTCTGTGGGGTAAGAGATCTGAAGCTCCAGAGGCATTTGCTGGCCAGAAAAGATCTAAACCTCTCCCAGGCAGTTGAAGAAGCCTTGGCTGCAGAACTTGCCGCCCAATCCGCAGCTGAGATCCAGGGCACCGCACCTAAGCCCAGCACTTCCTCTGTGCACTCTGAAGAAGCAGTGAGTGAGGATGACCCTGCAGAATACTCCAATGTTCATCACCTCAAACCGACGAGACATCCGCAGGTAGGGGCGAGACAAAGGAACAACAGTGGCCTAAAGCAAATTCTTTTGTGCCTAACCTGTGGAGGGGCCCACTCCCGAACATCTTGCAGGTTCAAGAACGCCACCTGCAACAACTGCCACAAAAAAGGTCACCTCGCAAGAGTCTGCCAGGCAGCGCGCGTTTTTCCACAAAAGCCTCTTTCTTCTCCAGGGCCCCAAAGGCAAGTAGAAAACTGCTACACGTGCTACCATGCTAACCACACTTTCCATACCCCAAATAAAATTTCACTTTCTGTCTTATTAGAAGGTAAACCCTGCCGCATGGAGGTAGACACGGGGTCAGCGTTATCGATCATCTCCTGGGACACGCTTAAGAAAATCCAGCCCAGACTGACTAGGAACCAGCTTCAAAAGTGTCATCTCACTCTGAGGGACTACCAAGGGAAGAACATCCCTGTCATCGGGAAAGGCAAGTTCCTTGTTAAATTCTAAACCTTCAAAGGCCATTTGCCTTTAGTGGTTGTTAATGGTACTCTTCCTAGTCTTTTGGGGGTGGATTGGTTCCCCTCTCTCGGCCTTAGTATAACGGGGATCCATGCTGTCTCAACTTCGGATATTGACTCCCTATTCTCAGAGTACTCCGATGTGTTCAGTAGCGAATTAGGCTGTTACAATGGCACGCCCATTTCCTTCTCAGTAGACCCCCAGGCAGTTCCTGTCCGTTTAAAACCACGGAGGGTGCCTTTTGCCATCTGCCCTAAATTGGACGCGGAACTTGACAAACTGCTCAAGCAAGGGGTGATAGAACCCACTGATTTCGCTAAGTGGGAGACCCCCATAGTCACCCCACTGAAAAAGGATGGTAGTTTAAGAATTTGTTCTGATTACAAAACAACAATTAACCGCTACCTACAAGTTAGCGCTTATCCGGTCCCGGTCATTCAACACCTGCTACACACATTTGAACCTGGCACCATTTTCGCCAAACTGGACATGTCACAGGCGTACCAACAGTTCCCTGTTGACAGGCAAACGGCTGATTTACAGACCATCGTAACTCACAGAGGGGCGTTCAGGTGTAAACGTCTCCAGTTTGGCGTAAGTGTTGCCCCAGGTATCTTTCAGTCATTGATGGAACGAATCCTCCAAGGTCTCCCTGGCGTAGTTCCATATTTCGATGACATTTTGGTCTCAGCCAGGGACAGATCCCAACTCTTCCAGAGAGTCAGAGCAGTATTAGACAAGTTCAGGCAGCATGGCCTCAAACTAAAAAGGGAGAAGTGTGCCATCGCCACTAGACAGGTGGACTTTCTTGGGTACAGGATAGACGCCTCAGGTATCCACCCGGTGGAGTCTAAAGTCAAGGCCATCCACGAGGCGCCCACGCCTTCCACCAAAACCGAATTACAAGCCTTCCTGGGCTTATTGAATTTCTACGCTTCGTTCCTCCCACACAAAGCGTCAGTCGCTGAACCTTTACACAGGCTCTTAGACAAAAACACACCTTGGCATTGGGGACCCAAAGAAGACTATGCGTTTAAGGCAGTCAAATCTCTACTCACCTCTGACGCTGTCCTAATCCAGTTTGACCAACGCCTTCCGTTAGTCCTAGCCACAGACGCATCCCCTTTTGGGATAGGAGCTGTCTTAAGCCACAGACTTCCCAATGGCTCCGAGGCACCAATTGCCTTCTTTTCTAGAACCTTCTCAGCGACTGAGCGTAATTACAGCCAAATTGATAAGGAGGCCCTGGCTGCAGTAGCTGCAGTAAAAAAATTTCACGAATTCCTCTTTGGGCACAAATTCAAACTCATCACCGACCATAAGCCACTTCTTGGACTGTTATCCGGGGACAAACAAACCCCTCAGGTATTGTCACCCAGGATGACTAGATGGACCCTGTTCCTGGCGGCTTACTCGTACAAGCTGATCTATCGCCCCGGAAAGACCTTGAGCCACGCCGATGCCCTCAGCCGTTGTCCCTTACCGGCCCCAGTCGAGGACCCGGCTCCTGTACATTCTATTTTCAAGGTCACCGAGCTCAAGATACCAGTAACTGCAGATGACATCGCTGCACACTCTAAAAAAGACAGAACAATCGCCCAGGTCCTGGACTGGGTAGGGAGGGGGTGGCCGGACACTAACTATACAGTTGATTTCACCCCATTTAAAACTCACCAGCAGGAACTTTCTAGTTTGCAGGGATGCCTGTTGTGGGGTACCAGAGTCGTCATTCCAACATCCCTTCGCACCCCCATCCTGAAAGTGCTGCACGAGGGCCATCCGGGTATCGTTTGGATAAAGGCGTTGGCTCGCAGTTACGTGTGGTGGCCCGGGATGGACGATGAGATCGCCAAGTGGGTAAGCTCATGCCGACCCTGTCAGGAATCTAGGGCAGCCCCGCCAACCACCATACCCACCAAGTGGGAGAGTGCCAACGCTCCTTGGTCTCGGCTTCATATTGACCTGGCCAGACCAATGCATGGCAAGACTTTCTTGGTGGTCGTGGATTCGTATTCCAAGTGGATTGATGTGGCCCTACTCCCCACGACCACCACCCAAACAGTTGCTAAAGCCCTGACACGTTTGTTTGTCACTCACGGACTTCCAGACACGCTGGTCTCAGACAATGGTCCCCAGTTTACCTCAGTGGAATTTAGCAGGTATGTCACCAATCTTGGCATCAGGCACGTCCTCACGGCCCCTTTTCATCCTGCCAGCAACGGGTTGGCAGAGAGAGCTGGCATTCTAAACTGTCCCGTTTTCTTCTAAGCCAGCACACGACTCCGTGCACTGTTACGAACAAGTCCTCAGCCAAACTGTTGATGGGTAGACGCCTGAAAACTACTTTGGACAGGCTACACCCCCACTATTGTCCTGACACCCCTTTAGGGTCTGACAGCCGGGTCAGAGACTTTGCATTACAGGACCCAGTTTTTGTCAGAAACTTCGCGGGGGATCCTCTGTGGGTGCCAGGGAAGGTCGTGGCCGTCACCGGTCCCAGGTCCTATCGGGTCCAGTTGGAAGACGGTCGCATATGGCGGAGGCACCTGGACCAGATAAGGAGGCGACGGAGCGGTCAGTCCCATTCGGAACCGTTCGCGCCAGACAACCTCCACGTTCCACACCAGAGTCCGATCGAGAGTCTCCCGAGGGACCTACCACCACCAACAGAGCTGAGGGAGCTGGCAGTAGACCGGGACTGCCCGCCAGAGTCTCCGCCACCGCTGACCAGCGAGACCACCGGCTTTTCGGGCAGAGACTGTTCTATGAGCCAGCCCAAAGGCAGAGACTGTTCCCAGATCCCAGATCATGCACCAGGTCAAGCTCGCTCACCCACATCCTCTGACCTGGGCTCCTCGGACCCTACACCACACAGTGACCCTCCAGAGTTACGTCGCTCCGGTCGCCAACACAGACCACCGGCGTATCTTAAAGACTATGCATGTTCCCATCCAGGGGGAAGGGGTATTATGTCCTTGGGACTAGTTGAAGTCCCCAACCTGGTCCGTTCTTTTAGCGGGGGCGTTAGCAGCTCCCATTGGTTGGCTCCATTTGACAGTCGGCTATAAAAGCCGGCTGTTGAGTTGAGCCAGCCGCTGTTCACTGGGCAAGTCTGCATTGTTAGCAAGCAGACGCGACAGCCCTTTATTCTTTGAATAAAGCCAGTTATTAGTATGCTCTGATCTAAGCCTCTCATTTCCTCGATCCACAACATGAACCTCCCCCCGTTTCTTGCCTGCGACCAGGTAAAGGATGGAAGAGCAGCGGCCTCGCCTGGAGCTTTTCCTCAGCCCCAGATCTGAGCTCTCCCACTTCTCCCCGCAGGATCTGAAAGGGGGCCGGACTTTCTCCCATGCCCCTTCCTCACCTGCCCGGCCTTTGTCCGATCCAGCCGTCAGAGGGCGGCGGTCCTTCTGCCGGGAGGGGCAGCCGAGGGGAGCAACTGCCCCAGAGGACTGAAACCCCCCCCCTCTCTCTCAGCGGCAGCTGCGCTGAGACCCTTTGGCCCACGCCCCTCCCCCCATCTTCTCTTTCCTGGAAAGTTGCAGTGGGGGTGGGATTGAAGCAGCCCCCCCCCCAACTCTAGACAGCCCCACCCGGCGAAGGAGGTTCTGCCTGACTTGGGCCAGAGATGCAACGGACACCTGATCCAGGTGGGCCAAAACTTCCCTTTGGTTTGGGTTGAGGGGGCCAGTTCCTCCCCCTCCGGACCTTCGCAGCCTCCGGGCACCGTGGAGGCCCCCGAGTGGCCCCGACTGACCAACCAGGGTCCTTCGGGGCTTCTGTTGAATCCCGGCAGCCGCAGAGGAAACCTTCGGGTGCGGAGATCAAAAAAAGAAGCAGGGAGGCCCCAACGGCGGAGACTCCCCCCGCCCATTCCCAGGCTAGGTCGGTCAGGCGAGGCCATCCAGATGGTCCCCTGGAGGCTGGGAGGGGAGAGGAAGCAGCTTTCAACGCAAGGGAGAGAACGGGCCCAGGGGGCTTGCGGGAGCCCCCCCTCTCTGAGGCCCCCGCCTATCACTCTGAGCCAGAGAGGGCGGCTGCCGCCGGGCCTCTCCTTCCCCCTTTGTCCCAGGCGAGGCCAAGTTGCCTCTTTGACACAGCAGCCCCCGCCGCGCCCCCCCCTCGAGTTTCCTCAGCCTCGGAAGCAGAGAAAGGGTGGGAGGGCGAAGACGCGTCGGCTCCGCTTCAGGGATCGGTGCAGCTGGGCCAAGGGCTGCGGGGGGGGGCTGTAAATGGGGGTGGGGGGGAAAGGGAGGCCCAGGCGCAGAAGGGGCATCGGGGGTGAGGGGGGGTGAGCGGAGGTGGTTCAGGAAGGGAGTCTTCGGCGTTGGGGTGAGAAGTCGGGCGTGGGGGCGGAGGCTGGTGTTTTTTTGGAGGGGGTTGTTGGGGGAGAGCGCTGGGAGGAGGGGGCAGCTAAAAGCCGGGGAGGGGGAGGGAGAGAGGCGGGAAAAGTTGCCCGAGAGGGGGCGGCGGCGGCGGAGGAGGAGGAGGAGCTGCGTGGGGATTTCTTGCGATGGAAGTTCCGGGTCTGGAACCCAATAGAACCGGGAGATTCTCAGGGAGCAGCTTCGACGGCTCGGTTGGCAGCGCGCCTGGAGTGTCTCCGGTGTCCAGCAGGATTGCGGGTGGGGGGAAGGCTGGCTCAGCTGGAGGGGCGAGCAGGACGAGAGCTGCAGAGAAGCCAGCCAGCAGGGGTGCTTTTCCTGCCTCTTCCCCCCCCCCCCCCCCACCCGGGAGCCCTGAGTTTGGCCCCCGCCTCTCTCAAGCTCCCCGCTCTGCCAAAGAGACCCAAACTTCACCCCCTCCGGTAGAACTGGGCCCACTTGCCCCCCCCGGAGCGCTGCCCGGCCCTCCTCCCTCCGCCTTCGGGTCCTTCGTGGGGAGCCTCCCGGTCTCGGCCTCTTCCCAGCCCCCTGAGAGACGCGGAGCTGGTTCCTCCCCCTCGAGAGCCTCCGGGCACCAGGGGAACGTCTGAATGGGAGCCAGGGAGCGAGACCCGTGTCAGCAAAGGGGGCCCGTGGGGGGCGTCTCGCTGCTCCTTTTCTCCCTCTCTCTGGGGCGTCTTTTCAGAAGCGAAGCCCGAGACAAGGACGGGTCTCCTCTCCCTCCGCGACAGAAGGGAAGCGAAGGCGGCGTTTCTGTGCGATCCGCTGTCCGAGGAGAGAAGGGAGGCGATCCTCGCGAACGAGGCAGTTGCACGAACTCTCCGGGTCGGCTGAAGGGAGGGAAGGACGGGGAGGAAGATGATGATGATGATGATCAGCCTGACCCTCTCACAACTTCCGAGGCCGAAGCAACTGGAGGGCTTCTGTTATATCTCGGAAATAAGGGGAGGCCACACCAGAGCATTACACGAACACACTTTATTCAGGGAATAAAGGGGGCTGTCACGTCTGCTTGCTAACATGCCGACCTGCTCAGCGAACAGCAACTGGCTCGACCTAGCAGCCGGCTTTTATAGCCGGCTGTCGAAGGGAGCCAGCCAATGGGAGCGGCAAACGCCCGCACGGTATGGACGGACATGGTTGGGAACTTGTGTCAGCCCCAAGGACATAACACCCCTTCCCCCAGATACGAGCATGAATAGTCTTTTAAATATGCTGGCGGTCTATGCGGGCACCCGGACCGGCGCAATTCTGGTGAGTCACTAAGTGGGACAAAGTTCGGAGAATCAGGAACGGGATTTGCCGGAGAGCTGGATTGTTCTGGGACCAGGCTTGGTGTCTGGGAGCAGTCACAGTCCTCGGGTTGGGTTGTCACGCAGTCATTGTCCAGCAACCCGGTGGCATCATTGGTCGGTAAGGCCAGAGTCTCTGGTGGACGGTCCCGGTCTACCGTCTGCTCCTCAGGTTCGGCCGGTGATGGCTGGCCCCTCTGGTGGTCCCTGCTCAGATTCTGGTGCGGTACCTGGAGAGTTGTGGGAGTCCATGGGTCAGCGTTGGCATGACTGCTCTGGCGCCTTCTAATCTGGTCCAGATGCCTACGCCAAATGCGCCCGTCCTCCAGTTGAATTCAGTACGATCTCGGACCGGTGATGGCCACGATCTTCCCTGGTACCCATAGCGGATTGCCAGCGTAGTTCCTGACAAACACTTGGTCCTGCAATACAAAACCTCTGACCTTACTGTCAGAACCAATTGGCATGTCAGGGCAATAGTGGGGATGTAGTCTATCTAACACTGTCCTTAGGCGTCTGCCCATCAGTAGCTCGGCAGGAGACTTGTTTGTAACTGTACATGGGGTCGAGTGTTGACTTAAAAGGAAACGGGAGAGTCTGGAGTGCCAGTCTTCTTGATTGAATCTGGCCAACGCCTCTTTTGCAGACCTAACGGCTCTCTCCGCCAACCCATTGCTAGAGGGATGAAAAGGGGCCGTTAGGATGTGCCGGATGCCTAAGTTGGTGACATACCGGCTGAATTCTGTAGATGTAAATTGGGGGCCATTGTCTGAGACTATGGTATCAGGCAGCCCGTGTGTAACAAATAGGCGGGTCAGAGCCTGGGCAACTGCTCGGGTGGTGGTCGTGGGTAGGAGGGCCACATCGATCCATTTGGAGAATGAATCCACGACCACCAAGAAGGTCTTGCCGTGGAGTGGCCCGGCCAAGTCAATGTGCAACCGGGACCACGGTGCGTTGGCACTCTCCCATTTGGTTGGGGTGGTGATTGGTGGTGCTGGTCTAGACTCCTGACAGGGACGGCAAGAGCTTACCCATTTGGCGATTTCGTCATCCATGCCCGGCCACCAGACGTAACTCCGAGCCAACGCTTTCATCCGGACGATGCCAGGGTGCCCCTCGTGTAGCGCCTTCAGGACGGATGTGCGCAGGGGAATTGGGATGACGACTCTGGTTCCCCATAGCAGGCAGCCCTGTAAACTGGAAAGTTCTTGCTGACGGGTTTTAAATGGTGAGAATTCAGTTGAGAGGTTAGTGCCCGGCCACCCCCTCCGTACCCAGTCCAGAACCTGGGCGATAGTTTTGTCTTTTTTGGAGTGGAGGGCGATGTCGCCAGTGGTGACTGGAATGTTGAACTCGCTGACATCGAAGATGGCATGGACCGGGGCCGGGTCCTCCACGGGAGCTGGCAGCGGGCAGCGGCTGAGGGCGTCGGTGTGGCTAAGGTTTTTTCCTGGGCGGTGAACGAGTTTGTACGAGTAAGCCGCCAGGAATAAGGTCCACCTAGTCATTCTGGGTGACAAGACTTGGGGTGTTTGTTTTTCTCCTGAGAGTAGCCCCAACAGTGGTTTGTGATCTGTGATAAGGTCGAATTTGTTACCAAAAAGAAATTCATGGAATTTTTTAACCGCAGCGATGGCGGCAAGGGCTTCTTTGTCAATTTGGCTGTAATTACGCTCGGTTGGTGAAAAGGTTCTGGAAAAGAATGCGATTGGAGCTTTGGAGCCATTGGGAAGTCTGTGGCTTAAAACAGCCCCAATCCCGAAAGGTGAGGCGTCTGCGGCTAAGACTAGAGGAAGGCGCTGGTCGAATTGTATTAGAACAGCGTCTGAGGTGAGCAGTGATTTGACTGCTTTAAAGGCGTATTCCTCTTTGGGTCCCCAATGCCATGGAGTGTTTTTGTCTAGGAGTCTATGCAACAGTTCGGCTACTGACGCTTTGTGGGGTAGGAACGACGCATAGAAGTTTAGCAAACCCAGAAAAGCCTGTAATTCTGCCTTGGTGGTAGGAGTAGGTGCCTCGTGAATTGCTTTGACTTTAGACTCCACCGGGTAGATGCCAGAGGTGTCTATTTTATACCCAAGAAAGTCCACCTGTTTAGTGGCGATGGCACACTTCTCCCTTTTTAGTTTGAGGCCATGCTGCCTGAACCTATCCAATACCGCTCTGACTCTGTGGAAGAGTTGGGGCCTGTCCCTGGCTGAAACCAAAATGTCATCAAAGTATGGAACCACACCAGGGAGGCCCTGCAGTATCCGTTCCATCAATGACTGAAAGATGCCTGGGGCGACGCTAACGCCAAATTGGAGGCGCTTGCATCGGAATGCCCCTCTGTGGGTGACAATAGTTTGTAATTCGGCCGTTTGGCTGTCAACAGGAAATTGCTGATAAGCCTGTGACATATCCAATTTGGCGAATATAGTACCAGGCTCAAATGTGTGTAGTAAGTGTTGGATTACTGGAACTGGGTACGCGCTAACCTGTAGATAGCGGTTGATTGTGGTCTTATAATCAGAACAAATCCTTAAACTGCCATCTTTCTTAAGGGGTGTGACAATTGGGGTCTCCCACTTAGCAAAATCTGTGGGCTCAATCACCCCTTGTTTGAGCAATTTGTCCAGTTCTGCGTCCAATTTAGGGCGTAGAGCAAATGGTACTCTACGCGGCTTTAAACAGACGGGAACTGCTTGGGGGTCCACAGAAAAGGATATGGGCATGCCATTGTAACAACCTAATTCATTGCTGAACACATCAGCATAGTCTGTAAATAGTGAGTCGATATCGGAAGGTAAGACAGCATGCACTCCCGTTAAGCTACGACCGAGATAGGGGAACCAATCCAACCCCAAAAGGCTAGGGAGGTTACCATCTGCCACCACTAAAGGCAGATGGCCTTTAAAGGATTTGAATTTAATGAGGAACTTGCCTTTTCCGAGCACTGGAATATTCTTCCCTTGATAGTCCCTCAAGGTGAGACGACTCTTCTGGAGCTGGTTCCTGGACAGGCTGGGTCGTATTTTCTTAAGTGTGCTCCATGAGATGATCGAGAGCGCTGACCCGGTATTGACTTCCATAAGGCAGGGTTTACCTTCTAAATGAATAGAGAGTGTGATTTTATTAGGTGTCAAAAAAGTGTGGTTAGCTTGGTAGCACGTATAACAATTTTCTACTTGCCTTGGTGGCCCCGGAGGGGCGTAAGAGGACGACTTTTGTGGAGTCGCGTGTGCTGCTTGGCAGGCCCTGGCGATGTGGCCATTCTTGCCGCAATTGTTGCAGGTAGCGTTTCTGAACCTGCAAGTCGTTCTGGCATGGGAACCCCCGCAGGAGAGGCACAACAGGATGTGTTTAGGTGCGTTGCTGTTCCTGGGTCTTGCTCCTACCTGTGGTTGCCTGGATGGTTTGAGGCGATGAACTTCTGAGTGTTCGGTGGGGTCAACTTCGCTCACCGCTTCCTCGGAGTGAACTGTGACCGGACTGGTTTTGGGCGAGGTCCCTTGGATTTCAGCGGCAGACTGGGTTGCTAGCTCTGCGGCCAAGGCTTCTTCGACCACTTGGGAGAGGTTGAGATCTTTTCTGGCCAGTAAACGCCTCTGTAACCTCAAATCTTTGACCCCACAGACGAGTTGATCAAGGAGCATGTCGTCCAAGTAATTTTTAAATTCGCAGTGGAGAGCTGTGGTTCTCAGGGCGGCCATATACTGATTGATAGATTCCCCATCAGCTTGCTTCCTCATACGAAAGGCAAAACGTCTCGCGATCTGCGATGGCTTAGGGGAGTAATGGTTGGAGAGTGTCTCCAACAACTCGGCCCAAGGGACGTTCTTTATCTCTCTTGATGCGAATAGCACTGTGGCGGTTTCGAAGACTGTGGCCCCGCAGTAGCTCAGGAAGTATGACTTCTTCCTGTGCTCCGTGGCATCGGCCAGACCGATGGCATCAATGTAGTGATTGAAGCGGCTTCTGTAAGAGTCCCACTTTTCTTCATCTGGCTTAAATGGCGGGAACGCCGGATTTGAATTCATTTTGGGTTTTCAGTCTGTTGGTAGACTGACCAATCTCTCTGGGACTACGAGGCCCTGATGAGTGTGGCGGCTGTAGCTGCAGCGCCTACCTTGTTCAGTGCTTACAGCTCTTAGAGGTTCTCTCTGTGTTACACGCTCTATGTGACTCTTGGCGGCTATGGCTATAGCGCCGTAACTGACTTCAGTTTGAATTTCGTGCCCTCACAAGGGCGTAGGTGGCTATAGCTGTAGCGTCGTGCTGACAGCTATTCAAACTGCACGCCCAATGTTATTCTGGCGGCCGTGAGTGCGGCGCCGAGCTTCGCTAACAGCAGAATTCGAACAGCAACGGTTGAATTCTGTGCTTATGAACACTGGGCGGCTGAGGCTCTCAGCGCCCTACTTTCACTAAGTAGCTTGCTAACTGAGCGGCTACAACGCTCCACTTCCACTTCCGCAATCAACAACTGACCGAGCTCTCAGCGGCGCGGCTACGGCTCAGCGTTTAGGTGTGTGTTTTCAGCTCTTTTGATAGTTGCTGCTGGTTGGCCTATCCCATCCTCGTCGCCAATGTTATATCTCGGAAATAAGGGGAGGCCACACCAGAGCATTACACGAACACACTTTATTCAGGGAATAAAGGGGGCTGTCGCGTCTGCTTGCTAACACGCAGACCTGCTCAGTGAACAGCAACTGGCTCAACCTAGCAGCCAGCTTTTATAGCCGGCTGTCGAAGGGAGCCAGCCAATGGGAGCGGCAAACGCCCCCGCGGTATGGACAGACCTGGTTGGGAACTTGTGTCAGCCCCAAGGACATAACAGCTTCCTCCCCTCCCTCCTCCTCCCCCTTTCCCGCCTCCCGAACGGTCTGGGGTGGCCCAGTGGCGGCGTCCTCTGGTTCCCCGGCTCTTACACAGCGGAGCAAAGCCGGGCCAGCCAGGCTACCCCAAACAGGAGCCAAAAGGCCCCGGGAGCGTCGCTCGGCCCCGGGAAGGGCGCCATCCCAGCCGCCGTGGAAGCAAGAGGGACCCAGAGGGAGGAAGGAAGGGACCCCGAGGGAGGGAAGAAGGGTCACCGAGGGGCGCTGGGAGTGGAGGGTCTCCAGGGCTGCGGAGTCCTGCGGCGGAAGGGGGCTGAACCCCTCAGCCGATGGGGAGGGAGGGCGCCCCCTATGGGGAGGGTGGGGTAGTGATGGGGGGGGACCGAGGTGCCTTGGAGCTGCCAGAGGGGGGAAAGTTTTGGAGCTGTTGGGCAGAGCGAGTCTGGCAAAGGAGAAGGTTAAATTGGGGGGTGGGGTGAAAGGAAACCCCTTGGCGGCTCTTTGGCTTCTCCGCAGCGATCTCTCTGCTCGCCCCTCCAGCTGAGCCCCCACCCAAGCATCCCTGCTTAGCACGGGAGAAGCTCCAGCCGTGGGAGCCTCTCCGCAGTTCTTTGGCCCCTTTAGCTCGCTTCTCTTGAGGCTCCTCTGCCACCTTTCTCGGGCGCTTTGCCCACTGCTCTCCTGTCCCCTCTCCGGCTTTGAGCCACCCCTCCTTAACCGCTCTCCTTC
>NW_020771481.1:0-13513 GCF_900518735.1 Pseudonaja textilis | reverse complement strand
CCCCCCCCCCCCCCCCCCCCCCGCTGAAGCAGGAGACCCTGGCCTACGGCATTCCAGATAAATGGTTGTCCAATCTCGTCTTGAAAATCTTTAGTGTTGGACATTCACACCTTCCAGTGGCAAACTGTTCCACTGATTAATTGTTCTATTAGGAAATTTCTCCTTAATTCCAGGTTGCTTCTTTCCCTGATCCGTTGCTTTTTGTCCTTCCTTCTGGTGCTTTGGAGAAGAGGTTGACCCCCCCATTCCCCCTCTTCTTCTTTGGGGCAGCCCTTCAAATATTGGAAGGCTGCTATCATGTCACCCCTGGTCTTTCTCTTCGTTAGACTAGACCAGGGGCCTTCAAACTTGACAGCTTTTAAGACTTATGGACTTCCAACTCCCAGAATTCCTCCTCCTCCAGTCATTGTTAGCTCAGGAATTCTGGGACTTGAAGTCCACAAGTCTTAAACTTGCCAAGTTGGAAGAGCCTTGGACTAGACGTACCTACTTCCCACAATCTCCAGGATGTCACAAAACACCGTACGAACACACACAGACAGTTTGCACACGTGAAACTGGCCCAAAGCCAACTGACTTCGAAGCTCGTTGTCCAGTCCCTTCTTAAAAGCCTCCAGTGTTGGAGCACCCACAATCTCTGGTGGCAAGCTGTTCCGCTGGTCAATTGTCCTCCCCGATAGGAAATTCCTCCTTAGTTCTAGGTGGCTTGATAAGCTGCTATCCAGGGAAGGGAATCACTTGCTATTTCAATCCCAAACAGGAAACATGGTGTAATTTTGGCCTTCCCACCGACTCACCTTGTTGTTTGAGGAAGACTGCCCCTGGCTTGCCCGCACCGAGAATGACCACTCGTTCGATCCAGGCCGGGGTTTCAAAACTGCCTTTCGGATCTGCCGAGCTGAAATAAAAATTGGGGAATTCAGACGGAAGGAAAAGGGGTTGCCAGATGATTCAGGCGGAGGGAGAACAGGATATTATTATAGGATATTAATAGATAGATAGATAGATAGATAGATAGATAGATAGATAGATAGATAGATATAGATATAGATATAGATATAGATATAGATATAGATGTATAAAAACAACTCCTAGACTGGGTACCTGGCTGTCAGGACGTTGCCAGAGAAACGGAAGAGGCGGTGCAGGTATTCTCCTTTCGTCTCAAAATTATACGTGTGTCCGTCATCAATGAAAAGTTCCCCTTGGGCGGTTCCCTGGAGGGATTGAGAGAAGTAGAAACCCAAATGATTGGACTCAGGGCAGGCTAGTGACAGTAAAGTTGTTCTGTTCTGTTCTGTTCTGTTCTGTATATTATATTCTACAATCTATTCTATTCATTCTATTTTCCATTCTATTCTATTTTCTATTCCTATTCCTATTCTATTCCGTATTCTATTTTCTATTCCTATTCTATTTTCTTTTCTATTCTCTCTTCTATACCATTTTCTATTCCTATTCCTATTCTACTTTCTATTCTATTCTATATTCTATTCCTATTCCATTTTCTGTTCTGTTCTGTTCTATATTCTATTCCATTTCCTATTCTATTCTATATTCTATTCCTATTCTATTTTCTATTCTATTCTATTCCTATTCTATTTTTTATTCTATTCTATATTCTATTTCATTTTCTATTCTATATTCTATTCCTATTCTATTCTATTCTATTCGATTCGATTCTATTCTATATTCTGTTCCATTTTCTATTCTATTCTATATTCTATTCCTATTCTATTTTCTGTTCTATTCTAAATGATGCCATAGGGCACTGCACACCAGAACAACTAGACACAAGGACAGTTTTTCCCCAAATTCCATCCCTCTGCTAAACAACTAATTCCCTCCACACTGTCAAACTATTTACTAAGGCTGTATTACCATTATTCTTCTCATCCTTCCTATTACCTATCTCCTTTTCTACTTTTGACTTTCACCTTGTTGCTTGTACCTTTACAATTTATATTGTTTTATTTGTTTCCTAGTATGATTTGACTGCTTATTTAATAACCTACAACTATCATTGTGTGTTGTATATTATGATTCTTGATGAATGTATTTTTTTCCTTTTTTTATGTACACTTAGACCATATCTTAGGGCCTGGCGGGGATAACATCCTTGATGGCGTTATCCCAACTGATTGTCTTAATGCAGCCTTCCAAACCCATCCAACCTCACCTGAGGGCCCAAAGCCACGTAGAGCGTGTACGGATCGTCCTGCATGCAGTCTGAAGAACGCCGGACCCGCTCCTTCCGAGCCACGATGCTGCCCCCACGCTGGTAGACGGGAATCTTTGGGAACGAAAAACGAGTTCAGTGAGGGTGAGATGGACAACGAAGGAAGGGTCAAACGCGTCAGCAATCTCGAGTCCCTTTGAGCCCACGGGAGATCTCGAAGTCCAGCCCACCTGGAATTTCACCGACTCTTTATCTACCTGCCAATCTCCTTTGAAAATTAATCGTTTGGAACCCTGTAGAGGGTCATCGTGTCATCAACCTGTACAGGTGGTCCTCGGCTTACGACCACAGTGGCACTTAAAATTTCCATTGCTAAGCGAGAGATTTATGAAACGGCCCCATCTCACCACACTTCTGGTTGAATCAGTGAATCGGTGCCAAGTTGTTAAAACGAGTCAACCCGGCTGTTAAATGAATCGGGCTTCCCAACATGGATTTGGCTTGTCAAGACGGTCGATCGTGTGGGAATGCTGCGACCGTCATAAATATGAAGCCAGTCGTCAAAACGGCTGTATTTGGGGGAGGCTGTAACCATCGCTAAGTGTGAAATACGGCCCTAAGCCACTTCTTTTCAGTGCCGTTGCAACTTCAAACGGTCACTCAACAAACTTTCGTAAGTCGAGGACTACCTGTATTTATCGGAACCGCTTTGGCTCCCTGATTTCCCACGTGTGAGACAGGTTGGGCTGAGCATATTTTGGAGGTCTGCATTGGGGGCACGGGGGGAGGACACATACACACACCCCTCGGCTCTTTGAGAGGGTGGCCGTGCCTAATTCGACCCCCAATCTCGGACTTACGCTGCTCATAGTGACTGGCAAATAAAATGTCTGTGGGGCGTGGAGTTTCTGGTGGGTGTGGACGTCGTACCAAACCTGCCAAAAGAAAAAAATCGTTTAGAGGATTCGGTGAGCCAGATCGACGGGATGAAGAGAAAAAAAACCACACACACACAAAAGAAATCTCTTGGCAGGATGTCGGTTTGAAACCCGGCCAAGCCACCGTTGTAAAGCTGCGTTTCCTTCAAGAGGCCAAAAAAACAAGAGTTCTGGAGAGGTGACAAACTCCTCTTCCGACAGCTTGTTTTCATAAGATAAACGTGCGGTTTGTTAACAGTTGCGCTGCCCGGGGGCTGAAAACGGTTTATTCTGAGATGACGCGACTGCTCTAAAGTTCAGTGGGGAGGAAAGTTCTTCTTAATAGGGATCTGCATTTCATATTCTTCTTTGGAAGGGAATTCTTTTTTTTTTTTTCCAGCCAATTGTAACATAAAGAAAAAAGGAAAGGAAAGGAAAGGAAAGGAAAGGAAAGGAAAGGAAAGGAAAGGAAAGGAAAGGAAAGGAAAGTGAAGGAAAGGAAAGGAAAGGAAAGGAAAGGAAAGGAAAGGAAAGGAAAGGAAAGGAAAGGAAAGGAAAGGAAAAAGGAGAAAAGAAAAAGGAGAAAGGAAAAAGGAAAGGAAAGGAAAAAGGAAAAAGGAAAAAGGAAAAAAGAAAGGAAAGGAAAGGAAAGGAAAAAAGAAAGGAAAGGAAAGGAAAGGAAAGGAAAGGAAAGGGAAGGAAAGTGAAGGAAAGGAAAGGAAAGGAAAGGAAAGGAAAAAAGAAAGGAAAGGAAAAAGGAAAGGAAAGGGAAGGAAAGTGAAGGAAAGGAAAGGAAAGAAGGAAAGGAAAGGAAAAAGGAAAAAGGAAAGGAAAGGAAAGGAAAAGAGAGAGAAAGAGAGAGAGATTTTGGTATAGTGAGTAAAGTGCTCGCCTGTGAACAATGAAATTGTGAGTTCTAGTCCCGTCTTAGGCATGAAAATGGCTGGGTGACTTTGGGCCAATCACCAGGAGACTGTGAGTTCTAGTCCCCCCCTTAGGTATGAAAGCCAACTGGCTGGCTTTGAGCCAATCACCAGGAGATAGTAAATTATAGTCCCGTCTTAGGCATAAAAACACATGGATGACTTTGGGCCAATCATCAGGAGACGGTGAATTCTAGTCCCGTCTTAGGCATGAAAATGACTGAGTGACTTTAGGCCAATCACCAGGAGACGGTGAGTTCTAGACCCACCTTAGGCATGAAAAAGATTGGGTGACTTTGAGCCAATCACCGGGAGACGGTGAATTCTAGTCCCCCCTTTAGTCATGAAAGCCAACTGGGTGGCTTTGGTCACTCTCTCAGCCCAGCCCACCTCACAGGGTTGTTGTGGGGAAAATAGGAGGAGGAAGGAGCATTAGGAACGTCCACTGTTTTGAGTTACTTAAAAAATAAAGAAGGGATAACCATCTAATAAGTAAATAGCTCAGTCCAAAGCCAACAGCCACACTTACTTCTCCTTTGCCAGGTAAATACACCTGTACACCCCGAGCTCCTTGGGCAGTTACTGGATGAACTAACAGTGCATCGCCTGTAAAGGAGACGGTCAATGAGATCTAGAAACTTGAAGGAACTGTTTACTGCATTTCAAAAACGAGTCATATTCTAGCAGCAGCAGCCACATCCCTTCTCCCTTGAAAAAGGAACCAAATTACTGCCTGTCATTATTTCCAGTCATAAAATCGACTTATGACCGTAACTGAATCCAGAATTAAAGTTCTTAAGTTGTGGCAGACATTAAGCAGGTCACCAAATGACCATGCTCGATTTTACAAACTTTTTTTTAGGGGGGGGGTGACATTAAACAAACATCGTGGCTTTTAAATAAACCCGTTATAGCAAACAGATAGTTGTTGGGTTTGTTTGTTTTTGTTTTTTTTGCTGGAAACCATAAATGCTAGTTTCCGGTTAAAAACAATGAAAATCGTGGTCCTATGACTGTGGGGAGCTACAATTGGGGCCAGAAAGTAGGATTACATCCTTGCCATTCCTGGTTCTGACTGACTGACTGATTGACTGACTGACAGCCAGACACACACACACTCACCAAGCAGATACTCATCATCAATGGGGTACAAGGTGGGATCTTGGGGATATTCAACCCACAGCGGTCTGTCAGAGAGCAAAAAGCAAGAATTAATATGGTCGAAATAAGAAAACATCATACGACACCATGGCTAGACTGAGGAAATGATGCAGAACTTCAACCCCCAGAATCCCCCAGTATGCATGCTTTAAGAAGGGTGGACTTCCACTCCCAGAATCCTCTACTCTGCATGCTTTAAGATGGACTTCAACTCCCAGAATTCCCAGGTCTGCATGCTTTAAGATGGATGGACTTAAATTCCCAGAATTCCCAGGGCTGCATGCTTTAAAATGAATAGAGTTCAAGTCCCAGAGTTCCCAGGTCTGCAAGTTTTCATGGACTTCCACTCCCAGAATCCCCCAGCCAGCATGCTTTTAAGGTGGATGGACTTCAACTCCCAGAATTCCCAGGTCTGCATGCTTTAAAATGAATAGATTTCAATTCCCAGGTCTGCAAGTTTTCCTGGATGGACTTCCACTCCCAGAATCCCCCACCTTGCATGCTTTAAGATGGGTGGACTTCAACTCCCAAAATCCCCTAGCTAAAATGGGCTCCGTGCGAAATACGGACCCGAACCACGCTCCCTTCCATCTCTTTCCCGGTCCTTCCAACTCACCTCATGACAGGCTGGCCAGTCCGGTAAGACTGATAGAAGAGGGTATACCAGAAGGGGAGCAGAGCGTAACGCTCGCGCACAGCCTCTCGGATCAGAGCTTTGTTCTCGTCCCCGAAGAGCCAGGGTTCCCGGCGGGTGGTGTCCACGTGGGCGTGTGCCCGGAAGAAGGGCTGATAGGCTCCGGCTTGGTACCAGCGCACCAGCAATTCGGGCTCCGGGTTTTTGAAGAAGCCGCCCACGTCAGCTAAACATGGCAGGGAAGAAGAACGGTTCCGTGTGGAGAAAACTCTTTCCAGGTGAGGAGGGGGAGTAGAACTCCTTAGCATCAGAGCGTGTTAATAATAATTATAATAATAATAACATAGGAAATACTCTAAATGCTCTGATAGTCATTTGGAAAAATCCTTTCTTAGTGAGCCCCTAGAAACCAAGAGGAACACACGTGCCGAATTTGCCAAGTTTGTAGGCTTTACGGTTCTGGAGATTTTGTGACGATGCTTGAGGGGTATTTCGCTTTTATATAGAGAGAGATTGTCACTAAACGAATGGTCATAAGTCAAGGACGGCCGCTACTCGGAGGTCCCCGGCTTACCTCCACAGAAAGAGATGCCCACTAAACCCAGGCTCAGGCACATGGGGATGGAGATTTTTAGGTGGTCCCACTCAGCTGCATTGTCGCCGGTCCATACAGCCCCTGCGAAAGAGAGCAACCACAAACTGTAACAACAACTAACAACGACGTTGTGGTGAACTGCCGATTCCGAGATAAATTTTGAGAAGTGACTCGACGCCACTGTCTTTTCCCAACATCCTTACACACTTGGGGGCTTCAAGATCTGTCCCCCCGCATCTCCCCCAAGCCTGGCTTGGAAGACTACTACGCAGCTACTCTCCATCTCTCGTCTTTAATGCCACTAATCGTAACCAGAGGTGGTTATTCAGCCGGTTCTAGAGAACTGGTAGCAGAAAGTTTGAGTAGTTCGGAGAACCGGCCGATACAGCCTCTGAGTGGCCCCGCCCCCATCTATTCTCCGCCTCCCATCGAGCCCCAGCTGATTGGCTGCGTCTCCTCTGGTGGCCCTGCACAAGAGAACGGAGCTGGAAAGAAGGTTAGTGGGGTGAGGAGGGAGTGGGGATTTTGCAGTATTTTCCCCCTGCCAGGCCCACCAAGCCATGCCCACGGAACCGGCAGAAAAAGAAAAGTTTGAATCCCACCACTCACCGTAACGTTGTGAACCCGCAAAGAAGCTTCGGGTCAAGACGAAGGGCCGCTCCAGGCCGCCAGACCGCTGCACCTGGCCCTCCGCGGTGGCCATTTGCTGCCAGGAGGAAGAAAGAAAAGAGGGTCATTCAAAGCGTTGAAACTTGGATCCGGGCTCAACCCCAGCAGGGTCTAGGAAATACAGGGAGTCCTCAGCTTATGGCCACAAGGGAGCCCCAAACTTTGGTTGTTAAGCCGGACATTTGCTAAGTTAGTCTTTACCTCATTTTACAGTCTGCACTACTATTAATCCTCCTGTAGTTCCTATCAACCCACCCCTCCCACTTGGGACTGTATGACTGTAACTCTGTCACTTGTATCCTAATGATTTATCTTGACTGTTTCCTAGTATGATTCGATTGCTTATTATACCCTATGACCATCATTAAGTGTTGTGCCTGATGATTCTTGACTCTAGACGAATGTGCCTTTTCTTTTATGTACACTGAGAGCATTTGCACCAAGACAAATTCCTTGTGTGTCCAGTCACACTTGGCCAATAAAGAATTCTATTCTATTTCTATTCCTATTCTATTCTTTTCTATTCTATTCCTTCCAACATCTATTCTATTCTATTCCATTCCATTCTTCCATTCCATTCCACTCCATTTTCTATTCTATTTTCTATTCTATTCTATTTTCTATTCCATTCCATTCCATTCTATTCTCTATTCTATTTTCTATTCCATTCCATTCTATTCTATTTCTATTTCTATTCTATTCTTTTCTATTCTATTCCTTCCAACATCTATTCTATTCTATTCTATTCTATTCTATTCTATTCTATTCCATTCCATTCCATTCCATTCCATTCCATTCCATTCCATTCCATTCCATTCCACTCCATTTTCTATTCTATTCCATTCCATTCCATTCCATTCTCTATTCTATTCTCTATTCTATTCTCTATTCCATTCCATTCCATTCCTTTCCCTTCCCTTCCCTTCCATTTTCTATTCTATTCTATTCTATTCTATTCTATTCTATTCTAATTCTATTCTAATTCTATTCTTATTTTCTATTCTATTCTATTCTATTTTCCATTCCATTCCATTCCAATTGGAATATGGTTCCCCTCTTCCACCTTGTGAATTGGGTGGAGACCCTGGGTTGGAGGCATATTCCTTTGCCGGCTGCCTCGGTCTTCTTTCTCTCCATCAAGCTTCTCCTCATTTAACGGCTCACTTGGCGTTCCTTCCCCACCCCCCCAAAAAAAACCCACTCCGCGACGAGAGGGCCCCTCACCACGTAAAAGCCGTACAGGTTGTGCACGTCGCGGTGCTCCCAGCCCCCTTGGTGGATGGCGTCCTTGTGCATCGTCACCTCGGGACCGTTGAAGACCGAAGGCTCGTTCATGTCGTTCCAGGTGTAGAGATTCTCCGTGGAGCCCTGGGGTCAAAGGGGAAGTTGAGTGACCGGAAGAAGCGGAAGAACAGAAGAAAGATCTGAATAAAGCAGGAAGCCCCCCCTACCTCGTATTGGTCGTAAGCGAACATGCTGGACCACCAGGAACGCATCTGAGGGTTGGTGAAATCCGGATAGCCTGCTGAACCTGAGACGGAGAAAGGACAGAACAGAACAGATATTTACTAGTTTCTAGACCGGTTTCTGTTTAACTTGTACGTATTTTAATCTTGTTATTTTAAAGTTGACGCTGCGTGCTAGGCCTTAAGTTTCATTGTGATGCTTCTGACACACACAAAAGGAAAGAAGTTGTTGAGTTCAGTCAAGGAAACCGGGAAAGCAACGGAAACATATAGAATTCTGAGAGATTAACCCATCGTTAAAAGGGGTCAAAATGGAGACTTCTGATCCAAAACATGGAGATAAAAGTTGGGATTTAGCCTTTTCTGGCTTTACAAAGCCCAGGGGGAGTCAAAAGAAATTGGTTATCAGCATTTCGGAGGCTCACCTTACTCCTGCCCAAAGCTGCCAGGAAGAAGCCAACCATCTTTACAGAATAACAGACATGGAAAAGGACCTTGGAGGTCATCAAGTCCAACCCCCTGCTCAAGGAAGAAACCGTATCCCATTCCAGACAAATGACTGTCCGGTCTCATCTTAAAAACTTCCAGTGATGGAGCAGCCACGATTTCTGGTGGCAGGCTGTTCCACTGGTTAATTGTTCTCACTGTCAGGAAATTTCTCTTAAGTTCTAAGTTGCTTCTCTCCTGGATGAGTTTCCACCTGTTGTTTCTTGTCCTGCCTTCAAAGTGCTTTGGAGAATAGCTTGACTCCCTCTTCTTTGGGGCAGCCCCTGAGATATTGGAAGACTGCTATCCTGTCTCCCCTGGTCCTTCTCTTCGCTAGACTGCAATCGCTCTTCGTGTGTTTTAGCCTCCGGCCCCCTACTCATCTTTGTCACTCTTGACTGACACCTGGAGGCATCCTGCAGCTTTTTCCTCACCTGGCCAGCACCAGCCTTCATAGTCATTCCCGTCCTTGGTCTTGATGTAAAGGCCCCGGGAGCGAATGTCATTGTGGATTCGGTAGCCGGTGTCAACTTTGATGTGCGGGTCTACAATGCTCACCATCTGGGTGAAAGACGAATAACATGGATTGGGGTGGATGGACTTGAAAAGGGGTAACGTTAATATACCCATCGAGTTGAATATACCCCAGGGAGACAACTGCTCCTATTTCACCAAATCTATTTTTTAGTTTGGGTTCTAGATCACGGCCATGCCAGGACTAGCCAAATTCTGGGGCATTTGGTGTTCTCTGAGCTGGGTGGTTTCCTTGCAGACGTCTCATGACCCAAATAGGTAACACCATCAGGGCCAGAAGGGAATGGGATTTGTGGAATTGGAGGAGGAAGGGGGAGGAGGACAATGACTGTGGGGTCCTTCTCTCTCTCTGAGCTTGGTGGTTTCCTTGCAGACGTTTCATGACCAAACTAGATAATATCATCAGTGCTGGAAGGGGAAGGAGGAGGAAGAGGAGAATTATGGGGTCCTTGGTGCTGTTTCCTTGCAGACATTTCATGACCCAAGTGGGTAACACCATCAGTGCCAGAAGGGAATGGCATTTGCAGAGGAAGGAATCAGAAAATAAGAATTGGAGGTTTTCTAGTTCAATTCCTCCCCTCAAGCACGAGATCTTAAGTACCATTTCAGACACGTGGCTGTCCAGTCTGATCTTAAAAACCTCCAGCAACGGGAGCAGTCACAACTTCAGAGGAGGAGGGGGAAGAGGAGGACTGTGGCGGTCCTTGGTGCTCTCTGAGCTTGGTTGTTTTTCTTGCAGACAGTTCATGACCCAACCCAGAAGCACTGATGATGTTCCCTAGTTGGGTCATGAAACGTCTGCAAGAAAACAACGAAGCTCAGAGAACCCCAAGGACCCCACAGTTCTCTTCCTCTTCCTCCACTCCCTTCTAGCACTGATGATGTTCCCTAGCCGGGTCTCGAAACGTCTGCAGCAAGCTGAAAGAGTACCAAAGAACCCCCACAGCCGAACTCCAAGTTACCACCCGTCTCTTCTCCTTGTACCCAAACCGCAGGCCAACAACGAGGCCTTCAGAAAGTCCCCAAACCCCAGGAAGGTTTGAGAGGGGCGGTTTGGTCCCGCCTTACCTTCCTCCTCTTAGCTGCCAGCCGCTGAAGCATCTCCTGGGGGTGGGGGAACTTGTTGGCATCCCAGGTGAAGTAGCGCTTGCCGTCGGTGTGCTCGATGTCCAGCCAGATGACGTCGTAGGGGATGTCGTGCTCGTCGAAGCCGTTGTCCACCGCGGTGACATCTTCCTCATCGTTGTAGTTCCAGCGGCTCTGGTGATAGGACAGGGCGAAGAGCGGAGGCAGAGCCTGGGTGCCTGGAGGAGGAGGAACACACAGAAGGTCTGGAGGTCTGCCTATCATGCCCCCGTCGGGAGTCTGAATCCGAACAGATGACAGGGGAATGGGAGCGTGACTCGGTTGGCTGTGGAGGAAACTGGGGAAGGGCAAAGTCTGCTGGGCACAGCAGGGGAGAGAGAGAGGTAGAGCAAGGGAGAGGGAGTTCAGAGTGGGACCCACCCCTTCATCCTAGGGCACGCAGGGAGGAACGGAGAAGGGAGCAACGTGGGTTGCATGGCTTACGGGGGAGGAAAGGGCCCTGATTCCCTTCATTAGCCACAGCTGGGAATGAGAGTTTAAAAGAGATCCATGCTGAGTGCAGTGTCTGCTGGGAGCGAATGTGAGTTTATCTTGTGTTGACTTTAGTTATCTGCGTTCTTGGCGTCTTCCCAACCGTGTTGAGTTATTGCTTTCACATCCAGAATTCCTCCTCCTGCCCTGCTGGACTAATGACCTCATTTTGCCTTGATTGGACTTATAGTTAACAGTTTTTGTTGACCACCTTTTGGACTTGATTCCCTGCAGCCAAAGGCTGTTCCTGGGAGAGTTTTTCTCCAGCCCAGAAGGTAACCAGGACATTGGGGGCAAAGTTGGAGCAAATAAAGGGACTCCTGCTGATTATCTGACTGCGTTGCCTTTGTGCCATGCTCCTTTGGGACATCACATCCTGTTCACACGGAGGGAAGGCCTCGCCTTATGCAGGAAGTCCTTGACTTACAGTAGTTCATTTAGTGACTGTTCAAAGTTACAAAGGGCCTGAAAAAAAGTGAGTTTATAACTGTTTGTTTTTTCTATTCTATTCTATTCTATTCTATTCTATTCTATTCTATTCTATTCTATTCTATTCTATCCTATCCTATTTCTATTCTATTCTAATTTCTATTCTTTCCATTTCTATTAATTCTATTCTATTCATCTTCTATTCGTCTTCTATTCATCTTCTATTCGTCTTCTATCTCTATTTCTATTCTATTCTACTCTTTCCATTTCTATTAATTCTATTCTATTCGTCTTCTTATTCTTATTCTCATTCTCATTCTATTACAGAATGCAGAGGATTGGATCGATTAACCCAGCCTCTCTTCTTGCCGTTTGTCCTTGGGATCGCCCCGATTCCCACTCAGCTCACCTGTGAGGGATGCATACTGCTTGAAAATGTCCGCAGGTGAAGGTCCCAGCAGAAGGAACACGTCTATGATTCCGCTCTCCGACATCCAGCGAACGTCTGTTTGGGGCGTTTCTCCTCCGCCTTGTATGTAATCTAGCATCTTCCCAAACATGGTCTGCAAGGGAAGGGGGGCAGGGAACACTTCTGGATTAGTGTTTCTCAACCTTAAGCAGCTTTAAAACTCCCAGAATTCCCCAGTCAGCTAAGATACTGCAAATCAGAGGTTTCCAAATTGGCAACTTTTAAGACTTGTGAAATTCAACTCCCAGAATTTTCCAGCCAGCAAATTTAAATCAGAGTTTCCAAATTGGCAACTTTAATACTTGTTTTCCCAGGATTTTCCCGCCAATTAGGTTACTATAAATCAGAAGTCTCCAACTTTAAGACTTGTGAAATTCAACTCCCAGAATTCTCCAGCCAGCAAACTTACTATAAATCAGTGTTTCCAAACTGGCAACTTTAATACTTGTTTTCCCAGGATTTTCCCGCCAATTAGGTTACTATAAATCAGAAGTCTCCAACTTTAAGACTTGTGAAATTCAACTCCCAGAATTTTCCAGCCAGCAAGGTTACTATAAATCAGAGTTTCCAAATTGGCTATTTTAAGACTTATGTACTTCAACTCCCAGAATTCCCCAGCCAGCAGCCAGGGATTGAAGTCTACAAGCCTTAAAAGTTTGCCAAATTTGGAGACCCTTGAGGTAAATAACTCACCTATCCTAAAAGGAAGTCCTCAACTTACAAACAGGTGTTAATCGACCTTTCAAAGGGACAAAAACACTGAAAAAAGTGACCCAGGACCGTTGATCACCCTTATGACTATTGCAGCATTCCCATGATCAGATAGATGCTTGGCAACTGACTCGTACTTATGACGGTCCAGGCTCACATGAGCCTCTTTGGGCAACCTTCAAAGGTCAAAAGGGGAAGCTGGATCCGTTTCACGACCGTGTGATTAACTTTAACTCCTGAGGCGATTCTCTTAACGACGGTGGCAAGAAAAGTCGCAAAAAGGGGACAAAAGGTCACTCAGCAAACGTCCCGCTTAGCCGCGGGCGTTTGGGGCTCCATCGTGGCCGTAGGTCGAGGACTCCCTGCCTAATGCAGCAGGGGAAAGCCCACTCCGCTTACCTTGCCAGCTCTGTTGGAGGTGATGTCCACCCAGGTCTCGGCTGCGTTCAGCCAAAACAGGCCAAGGGTGCGTTGGGCGCTGTGAGCCAACAACACAGGGACGGATCCATAGAGCGCCATCGGGTTGTAGAGCTCATACTGGAAGACGTCCAAGTTATAGAGGCGATACGGGTCCCCTCCCCTGCAGAGATGGGATCATGAGAGCAGGGGGGAAAATACTGCCTAAAGAATTCATATTTAGAATAGAATAGAGTAACAGGGTTGGAAGGGACCTTGAAGGTCTTCTAGTCCAACCCCCTGCTTAGGCAGGAAACCCTATAGCAT
>NW_020771480.1:0-13514 GCF_900518735.1 Pseudonaja textilis | reverse complement strand
CCCCCCCCCCCCCCCCCCCCCCGCTGAAGCAGGAGACCCTGGCCTACGGCATTCCAGATAAATGGTTGTCCAATCTCGTCTTGAAAATCTTTAGTGTTGGACATTCACACCTTCCAGTGGCAAACTGTTCCACTGATTAATTGTTCTATTAGGAAATTTCTCCTTAATTCCAGGTTGCTTCTTTCCCTGATCCGTTGCTTTTTGTCCTTCCTTCTGGTGCTTTGGAGAAGAGGTTGACCCCCCCATTCCCCCTCTTCTTCTTTGGGGCAGCCCTTCAAATATTGGAAGGCTGCTATCATGTCACCCCTGGTCTTTCTCTTCGTTAGACTAGACCAGGGGCCTTCAAACTTGACAGCTTTTAAGACTTATGGACTTCCAACTCCCAGAATTCCTCCTCCTCCAGTCATTGTTAGCTCAGGAATTCTGGGACTTGAAGTCCACAAGTCTTAAACTTGCCAAGTTGGAAGAGCCTTGGACTAGACGTACCTACTTCCCACAATCTCCAGGATGTCACAAAACACCGTACGAACACACACAGACAGTTTGCACACGTGAAACTGGCCCAAAGCCAACTGACTTCGAAGCTCGTTGTCCAGTCCCTTCTTAAAAGCCTCCAGTGTTGGAGCACCCACAATCTCTGGTGGCAAGCTGTTCCGCTGGTCAATTGTCCTCCCCGATAGGAAATTCCTCCTTAGTTCTAGGTGGCTTGATAAGCTGCTATCCAGGGAAGGGAATCACTTGCTATTTCAATCCCAAACAGGAAACATGGTGTAATTTTGGCCTTCCCACCGACTCACCTTGTTGTTTGAGGAAGACTGCCCCTGGCTTGCCCGCACCGAGAATGACCACTCGTTCGATCCAGGCCGGGGTTTCAAAACTGCCTTTCGGATCTGCCGAGCTGAAATAAAAATTGGGGAATTCAGACGGAAGGAAAAGGGGTTGCCAGATGATTCAGGCGGAGGGAGAACAGGATATTATTATAGGATATTAATAGATAGATAGATAGATAGATAGATAGATAGATAGATAGATAGATAGATATAGATATAGATATAGATATAGATATAGATATAGATGTATAAAAACAACTCCTAGACTGGGTACCTGGCTGTCAGGACGTTGCCAGAGAAACGGAAGAGGCGGTGCAGGTATTCTCCTTTCGTCTCAAAATTATACGTGTGTCCGTCATCAATGAAAAGTTCCCCTTGGGCGGTTCCCTGGAGGGATTGAGAGAAGTAGAAACCCAAATGATTGGACTCAGGGCAGGCTAGTGACAGTAAAGTTGTTCTGTTCTGTTCTGTTCTGTTCTGTATATTATATTCTACAATCTATTCTATTCATTCTATTTTCCATTCTATTCTATTTTCTATTCCTATTCCTATTCTATTCCGTATTCTATTTTCTATTCCTATTCTATTTTCTTTTCTATTCTCTCTTCTATACCATTTTCTATTCCTATTCCTATTCTACTTTCTATTCTATTCTATATTCTATTCCTATTCCATTTTCTGTTCTGTTCTGTTCTATATTCTATTCCATTTCCTATTCTATTCTATATTCTATTCCTATTCTATTTTCTATTCTATTCTATTCCTATTCTATTTTTTATTCTATTCTATATTCTATTTCATTTTCTATTCTATATTCTATTCCTATTCTATTCTATTCTATTCGATTCGATTCTATTCTATATTCTGTTCCATTTTCTATTCTATTCTATATTCTATTCCTATTCTATTTTCTGTTCTATTCTAAATGATGCCATAGGGCACTGCACACCAGAACAACTAGACACAAGGACAGTTTTTCCCCAAATTCCATCCCTCTGCTAAACAACTAATTCCCTCCACACTGTCAAACTATTTACTAAGGCTGTATTACCATTATTCTTCTCATCCTTCCTATTACCTATCTCCTTTTCTACTTTTGACTTTCACCTTGTTGCTTGTACCTTTACAATTTATATTGTTTTATTTGTTTCCTAGTATGATTTGACTGCTTATTTAATAACCTACAACTATCATTGTGTGTTGTATATTATGATTCTTGATGAATGTATTTTTTTCCTTTTTTTATGTACACTTAGACCATATCTTAGGGCCTGGCGGGGATAACATCCTTGATGGCGTTATCCCAACTGATTGTCTTAATGCAGCCTTCCAAACCCATCCAACCTCACCTGAGGGCCCAAAGCCACGTAGAGCGTGTACGGATCGTCCTGCATGCAGTCTGAAGAACGCCGGACCCGCTCCTTCCGAGCCACGATGCTGCCCCCACGCTGGTAGACGGGAATCTTTGGGAACGAAAAACGAGTTCAGTGAGGGTGAGATGGACAACGAAGGAAGGGTCAAACGCGTCAGCAATCTCGAGTCCCTTTGAGCCCACGGGAGATCTCGAAGTCCAGCCCACCTGGAATTTCACCGACTCTTTATCTACCTGCCAATCTCCTTTGAAAATTAATCGTTTGGAACCCTGTAGAGGGTCATCGTGTCATCAACCTGTACAGGTGGTCCTCGGCTTACGACCACAGTGGCACTTAAAATTTCCATTGCTAAGCGAGAGATTTATGAAACGGCCCCATCTCACCACACTTCTGGTTGAATCAGTGAATCGGTGCCAAGTTGTTAAAACGAGTCAACCCGGCTGTTAAATGAATCGGGCTTCCCAACATGGATTTGGCTTGTCAAGACGGTCGATCGTGTGGGAATGCTGCGACCGTCATAAATATGAAGCCAGTCGTCAAAACGGCTGTATTTGGGGGAGGCTGTAACCATCGCTAAGTGTGAAATACGGCCCTAAGCCACTTCTTTTCAGTGCCGTTGCAACTTCAAACGGTCACTCAACAAACTTTCGTAAGTCGAGGACTACCTGTATTTATCGGAACCGCTTTGGCTCCCTGATTTCCCACGTGTGAGACAGGTTGGGCTGAGCATATTTTGGAGGTCTGCATTGGGGGCACGGGGGGAGGACACATACACACACCCCTCGGCTCTTTGAGAGGGTGGCCGTGCCTAATTCGACCCCCAATCTCGGACTTACGCTGCTCATAGTGACTGGCAAATAAAATGTCTGTGGGGCGTGGAGTTTCTGGTGGGTGTGGACGTCGTACCAAACCTGCCAAAAGAAAAAAATCGTTTAGAGGATTCGGTGAGCCAGATCGACGGGATGAAGAGAAAAAAAACCACACACACACAAAAGAAATCTCTTGGCAGGATGTCGGTTTGAAACCCGGCCAAGCCACCGTTGTAAAGCTGCGTTTCCTTCAAGAGGCCAAAAAAACAAGAGTTCTGGAGAGGTGACAAACTCCTCTTCCGACAGCTTGTTTTCATAAGATAAACGTGCGGTTTGTTAACAGTTGCGCTGCCCGGGGGCTGAAAACGGTTTATTCTGAGATGACGCGACTGCTCTAAAGTTCAGTGGGGAGGAAAGTTCTTCTTAATAGGGATCTGCATTTCATATTCTTCTTTGGAAGGGAATTCTTTTTTTTTTTTTCCAGCCAATTGTAACATAAAGAAAAAAGGAAAGGAAAGGAAAGGAAAGGAAAGGAAAGGAAAGGAAAGGAAAGGAAAGGAAAGGAAAGGAAAGTGAAGGAAAGGAAAGGAAAGGAAAGGAAAGGAAAGGAAAGGAAAGGAAAGGAAAGGAAAGGAAAGGAAAGGAAAAAGGAGAAAAGAAAAAGGAGAAAGGAAAAAGGAAAGGAAAGGAAAAAGGAAAAAGGAAAAAGGAAAAAAGAAAGGAAAGGAAAGGAAAGGAAAAAAGAAAGGAAAGGAAAGGAAAGGAAAGGAAAGGAAAGGGAAGGAAAGTGAAGGAAAGGAAAGGAAAGGAAAGGAAAGGAAAAAAGAAAGGAAAGGAAAAAGGAAAGGAAAGGGAAGGAAAGTGAAGGAAAGGAAAGGAAAGAAGGAAAGGAAAGGAAAAAGGAAAAAGGAAAGGAAAGGAAAGGAAAAGAGAGAGAAAGAGAGAGAGATTTTGGTATAGTGAGTAAAGTGCTCGCCTGTGAACAATGAAATTGTGAGTTCTAGTCCCGTCTTAGGCATGAAAATGGCTGGGTGACTTTGGGCCAATCACCAGGAGACTGTGAGTTCTAGTCCCCCCCTTAGGTATGAAAGCCAACTGGCTGGCTTTGAGCCAATCACCAGGAGATAGTAAATTATAGTCCCGTCTTAGGCATAAAAACACATGGATGACTTTGGGCCAATCATCAGGAGACGGTGAATTCTAGTCCCGTCTTAGGCATGAAAATGACTGAGTGACTTTAGGCCAATCACCAGGAGACGGTGAGTTCTAGACCCACCTTAGGCATGAAAAAGATTGGGTGACTTTGAGCCAATCACCGGGAGACGGTGAATTCTAGTCCCCCCTTTAGTCATGAAAGCCAACTGGGTGGCTTTGGTCACTCTCTCAGCCCAGCCCACCTCACAGGGTTGTTGTGGGGAAAATAGGAGGAGGAAGGAGCATTAGGAACGTCCACTGTTTTGAGTTACTTAAAAAATAAAGAAGGGATAACCATCTAATAAGTAAATAGCTCAGTCCAAAGCCAACAGCCACACTTACTTCTCCTTTGCCAGGTAAATACACCTGTACACCCCGAGCTCCTTGGGCAGTTACTGGATGAACTAACAGTGCATCGCCTGTAAAGGAGACGGTCAATGAGATCTAGAAACTTGAAGGAACTGTTTACTGCATTTCAAAAACGAGTCATATTCTAGCAGCAGCAGCCACATCCCTTCTCCCTTGAAAAAGGAACCAAATTACTGCCTGTCATTATTTCCAGTCATAAAATCGACTTATGACCGTAACTGAATCCAGAATTAAAGTTCTTAAGTTGTGGCAGACATTAAGCAGGTCACCAAATGACCATGCTCGATTTTACAAACTTTTTTTTAGGGGGGGGGTGACATTAAACAAACATCGTGGCTTTTAAATAAACCCGTTATAGCAAACAGATAGTTGTTGGGTTTGTTTGTTTTTGTTTTTTTTGCTGGAAACCATAAATGCTAGTTTCCGGTTAAAAACAATGAAAATCGTGGTCCTATGACTGTGGGGAGCTACAATTGGGGCCAGAAAGTAGGATTACATCCTTGCCATTCCTGGTTCTGACTGACTGACTGATTGACTGACTGACAGCCAGACACACACACACTCACCAAGCAGATACTCATCATCAATGGGGTACAAGGTGGGATCTTGGGGATATTCAACCCACAGCGGTCTGTCAGAGAGCAAAAAGCAAGAATTAATATGGTCGAAATAAGAAAACATCATACGACACCATGGCTAGACTGAGGAAATGATGCAGAACTTCAACCCCCAGAATCCCCCAGTATGCATGCTTTAAGAAGGGTGGACTTCCACTCCCAGAATCCTCTACTCTGCATGCTTTAAGATGGACTTCAACTCCCAGAATTCCCAGGTCTGCATGCTTTAAGATGGATGGACTTAAATTCCCAGAATTCCCAGGGCTGCATGCTTTAAAATGAATAGAGTTCAAGTCCCAGAGTTCCCAGGTCTGCAAGTTTTCATGGACTTCCACTCCCAGAATCCCCCAGCCAGCATGCTTTTAAGGTGGATGGACTTCAACTCCCAGAATTCCCAGGTCTGCATGCTTTAAAATGAATAGATTTCAATTCCCAGGTCTGCAAGTTTTCCTGGATGGACTTCCACTCCCAGAATCCCCCACCTTGCATGCTTTAAGATGGGTGGACTTCAACTCCCAAAATCCCCTAGCTAAAATGGGCTCCGTGCGAAATACGGACCCGAACCACGCTCCCTTCCATCTCTTTCCCGGTCCTTCCAACTCACCTCATGACAGGCTGGCCAGTCCGGTAAGACTGATAGAAGAGGGTATACCAGAAGGGGAGCAGAGCGTAACGCTCGCGCACAGCCTCTCGGATCAGAGCTTTGTTCTCGTCCCCGAAGAGCCAGGGTTCCCGGCGGGTGGTGTCCACGTGGGCGTGTGCCCGGAAGAAGGGCTGATAGGCTCCGGCTTGGTACCAGCGCACCAGCAATTCGGGCTCCGGGTTTTTGAAGAAGCCGCCCACGTCAGCTAAACATGGCAGGGAAGAAGAACGGTTCCGTGTGGAGAAAACTCTTTCCAGGTGAGGAGGGGGAGTAGAACTCCTTAGCATCAGAGCGTGTTAATAATAATTATAATAATAATAACATAGGAAATACTCTAAATGCTCTGATAGTCATTTGGAAAAATCCTTTCTTAGTGAGCCCCTAGAAACCAAGAGGAACACACGTGCCGAATTTGCCAAGTTTGTAGGCTTTACGGTTCTGGAGATTTTGTGACGATGCTTGAGGGGTATTTCGCTTTTATATAGAGAGAGATTGTCACTAAACGAATGGTCATAAGTCAAGGACGGCCGCTACTCGGAGGTCCCCGGCTTACCTCCACAGAAAGAGATGCCCACTAAACCCAGGCTCAGGCACATGGGGATGGAGATTTTTAGGTGGTCCCACTCAGCTGCATTGTCGCCGGTCCATACAGCCCCTGCGAAAGAGAGCAACCACAAACTGTAACAACAACTAACAACGACGTTGTGGTGAACTGCCGATTCCGAGATAAATTTTGAGAAGTGACTCGACGCCACTGTCTTTTCCCAACATCCTTACACACTTGGGGGCTTCAAGATCTGTCCCCCCGCATCTCCCCCAAGCCTGGCTTGGAAGACTACTACGCAGCTACTCTCCATCTCTCGTCTTTAATGCCACTAATCGTAACCAGAGGTGGTTATTCAGCCGGTTCTAGAGAACTGGTAGCAGAAAGTTTGAGTAGTTCGGAGAACCGGCCGATACAGCCTCTGAGTGGCCCCGCCCCCATCTATTCTCCGCCTCCCATCGAGCCCCAGCTGATTGGCTGCGTCTCCTCTGGTGGCCCTGCACAAGAGAACGGAGCTGGAAAGAAGGTTAGTGGGGTGAGGAGGGAGTGGGGATTTTGCAGTATTTTCCCCCTGCCAGGCCCACCAAGCCATGCCCACGGAACCGGCAGAAAAAGAAAAGTTTGAATCCCACCACTCACCGTAACGTTGTGAACCCGCAAAGAAGCTTCGGGTCAAGACGAAGGGCCGCTCCAGGCCGCCAGACCGCTGCACCTGGCCCTCCGCGGTGGCCATTTGCTGCCAGGAGGAAGAAAGAAAAGAGGGTCATTCAAAGCGTTGAAACTTGGATCCGGGCTCAACCCCAGCAGGGTCTAGGAAATACAGGGAGTCCTCAGCTTATGGCCACAAGGGAGCCCCAAACTTTGGTTGTTAAGCCGGACATTTGCTAAGTTAGTCTTTACCTCATTTTACAGTCTGCACTACTATTAATCCTCCTGTAGTTCCTATCAACCCACCCCTCCCACTTGGGACTGTATGACTGTAACTCTGTCACTTGTATCCTAATGATTTATCTTGACTGTTTCCTAGTATGATTCGATTGCTTATTATACCCTATGACCATCATTAAGTGTTGTGCCTGATGATTCTTGACTCTAGACGAATGTGCCTTTTCTTTTATGTACACTGAGAGCATTTGCACCAAGACAAATTCCTTGTGTGTCCAGTCACACTTGGCCAATAAAGAATTCTATTCTATTTCTATTCCTATTCTATTCTTTTCTATTCTATTCCTTCCAACATCTATTCTATTCTATTCCATTCCATTCTTCCATTCCATTCCACTCCATTTTCTATTCTATTTTCTATTCTATTCTATTTTCTATTCCATTCCATTCCATTCTATTCTCTATTCTATTTTCTATTCCATTCCATTCTATTCTATTTCTATTTCTATTCTATTCTTTTCTATTCTATTCCTTCCAACATCTATTCTATTCTATTCTATTCTATTCTATTCTATTCTATTCCATTCCATTCCATTCCATTCCATTCCATTCCATTCCATTCCATTCCATTCCACTCCATTTTCTATTCTATTCCATTCCATTCCATTCCATTCTCTATTCTATTCTCTATTCTATTCTCTATTCCATTCCATTCCATTCCTTTCCCTTCCCTTCCCTTCCATTTTCTATTCTATTCTATTCTATTCTATTCTATTCTATTCTAATTCTATTCTAATTCTATTCTTATTTTCTATTCTATTCTATTCTATTTTCCATTCCATTCCATTCCAATTGGAATATGGTTCCCCTCTTCCACCTTGTGAATTGGGTGGAGACCCTGGGTTGGAGGCATATTCCTTTGCCGGCTGCCTCGGTCTTCTTTCTCTCCATCAAGCTTCTCCTCATTTAACGGCTCACTTGGCGTTCCTTCCCCCCCCCCCCAAAAAAAACCCACTCCGCGACGAGAGGGCCCCTCACCACGTAAAAGCCGTACAGGTTGTGCACGTCGCGGTGCTCCCAGCCCCCTTGGTGGATGGCGTCCTTGTGCATCGTCACCTCGGGACCGTTGAAGACCGAAGGCTCGTTCATGTCGTTCCAGGTGTAGAGATTCTCCGTGGAGCCCTGGGGTCAAAGGGGAAGTTGAGTGACCGGAAGAAGCGGAAGAACAGAAGAAAGATCTGAATAAAGCAGGAAGCCCCCCCCTACCTCGTATTGGTCGTAAGCGAACATGCTGGACCACCAGGAACGCATCTGAGGGTTGGTGAAATCCGGATAGCCTGCTGAACCTGAGACGGAGAAAGGACAGAACAGAACAGATATTTACTAGTTTCTAGACCGGTTTCTGTTTAACTTGTACGTATTTTAATCTTGTTATTTTAAAGTTGACGCTGCGTGCTAGGCCTTAAGTTTCATTGTGATGCTTCTGACACACACAAAAGGAAAGAAGTTGTTGAGTTCAGTCAAGGAAACCGGGAAAGCAACGGAAACATATAGAATTCTGAGAGATTAACCCATCGTTAAAAGGGGTCAAAATGGAGACTTCTGATCCAAAACATGGAGATAAAAGTTGGGATTTAGCCTTTTCTGGCTTTACAAAGCCCAGGGGGAGTCAAAAGAAATTGGTTATCAGCATTTCGGAGGCTCACCTTACTCCTGCCCAAAGCTGCCAGGAAGAAGCCAACCATCTTTACAGAATAACAGACATGGAAAAGGACCTTGGAGGTCATCAAGTCCAACCCCCTGCTCAAGGAAGAAACCGTATCCCATTCCAGACAAATGACTGTCCGGTCTCATCTTAAAAACTTCCAGTGATGGAGCAGCCACGATTTCTGGTGGCAGGCTGTTCCACTGGTTAATTGTTCTCACTGTCAGGAAATTTCTCTTAAGTTCTAAGTTGCTTCTCTCCTGGATGAGTTTCCACCTGTTGTTTCTTGTCCTGCCTTCAAAGTGCTTTGGAGAATAGCTTGACTCCCTCTTCTTTGGGGCAGCCCCTGAGATATTGGAAGACTGCTATCCTGTCTCCCCTGGTCCTTCTCTTCGCTAGACTGCAATCGCTCTTCGTGTGTTTTAGCCTCCGGCCCCCTACTCATCTTTGTCACTCTTGACTGACACCTGGAGGCATCCTGCAGCTTTTTCCTCACCTGGCCAGCACCAGCCTTCATAGTCATTCCCGTCCTTGGTCTTGATGTAAAGGCCCCGGGAGCGAATGTCATTGTGGATTCGGTAGCCGGTGTCAACTTTGATGTGCGGGTCTACAATGCTCACCATCTGGGTGAAAGACGAATAACATGGATTGGGGTGGATGGACTTGAAAAGGGGTAACGTTAATATACCCATCGAGTTGAATATACCCCAGGGAGACAACTGCTCCTATTTCACCAAATCTATTTTTTAGTTTGGGTTCTAGATCACGGCCATGCCAGGACTAGCCAAATTCTGGGGCATTTGGTGTTCTCTGAGCTGGGTGGTTTCCTTGCAGACGTCTCATGACCCAAATAGGTAACACCATCAGGGCCAGAAGGGAATGGGATTTGTGGAATTGGAGGAGGAAGGGGGAGGAGGACAATGACTGTGGGGTCCTTCTCTCTCTCTGAGCTTGGTGGTTTCCTTGCAGACGTTTCATGACCAAACTAGATAATATCATCAGTGCTGGAAGGGGAAGGAGGAGGAAGAGGAGAATTATGGGGTCCTTGGTGCTGTTTCCTTGCAGACATTTCATGACCCAAGTGGGTAACACCATCAGTGCCAGAAGGGAATGGCATTTGCAGAGGAAGGAATCAGAAAATAAGAATTGGAGGTTTTCTAGTTCAATTCCTCCCCTCAAGCACGAGATCTTAAGTACCATTTCAGACACGTGGCTGTCCAGTCTGATCTTAAAAACCTCCAGCAACGGGAGCAGTCACAACTTCAGAGGAGGAGGGGGAAGAGGAGGACTGTGGCGGTCCTTGGTGCTCTCTGAGCTTGGTTGTTTTTCTTGCAGACAGTTCATGACCCAACCCAGAAGCACTGATGATGTTCCCTAGTTGGGTCATGAAACGTCTGCAAGAAAACAACGAAGCTCAGAGAACCCCAAGGACCCCACAGTTCTCTTCCTCTTCCTCCACTCCCTTCTAGCACTGATGATGTTCCCTAGCCGGGTCTCGAAACGTCTGCAGCAAGCTGAAAGAGTACCAAAGAACCCCCACAGCCGAACTCCAAGTTACCACCCGTCTCTTCTCCTTGTACCCAAACCGCAGGCCAACAACGAGGCCTTCAGAAAGTCCCCAAACCCCAGGAAGGTTTGAGAGGGGCGGTTTGGTCCCGCCTTACCTTCCTCCTCTTAGCTGCCAGCCGCTGAAGCATCTCCTGGGGGTGGGGGAACTTGTTGGCATCCCAGGTGAAGTAGCGCTTGCCGTCGGTGTGCTCGATGTCCAGCCAGATGACGTCGTAGGGGATGTCGTGCTCGTCGAAGCCGTTGTCCACCGCGGTGACATCTTCCTCATCGTTGTAGTTCCAGCGGCTCTGGTGATAGGACAGGGCGAAGAGCGGAGGCAGAGCCTGGGTGCCTGGAGGAGGAGGAACACACAGAAGGTCTGGAGGTCTGCCTATCATGCCCCCGTCGGGAGTCTGAATCCGAACAGATGACAGGGGAATGGGAGCGTGACTCGGTTGGCTGTGGAGGAAACTGGGGAAGGGCAAAGTCTGCTGGGCACAGCAGGGGAGAGAGAGAGGTAGAGCAAGGGAGAGGGAGTTCAGAGTGGGACCCACCCCTTCATCCTAGGGCACGCAGGGAGGAACGGAGAAGGGAGCAACGTGGGTTGCATGGCTTACGGGGGAGGAAAGGGCCCTGATTCCCTTCATTAGCCACAGCTGGGAATGAGAGTTTAAAAGAGATCCATGCTGAGTGCAGTGTCTGCTGGGAGCGAATGTGAGTTTATCTTGTGTTGACTTTAGTTATCTGCGTTCTTGGCGTCTTCCCAACCGTGTTGAGTTATTGCTTTCACATCCAGAATTCCTCCTCCTGCCCTGCTGGACTAATGACCTCATTTTGCCTTGATTGGACTTATAGTTAACAGTTTTTGTTGACCACCTTTTGGACTTGATTCCCTGCAGCCAAAGGCTGTTCCTGGGAGAGTTTTTCTCCAGCCCAGAAGGTAACCAGGACATTGGGGGCAAAGTTGGAGCAAATAAAGGGACTCCTGCTGATTATCTGACTGCGTTGCCTTTGTGCCATGCTCCTTTGGGACATCACATCCTGTTCACACGGAGGGAAGGCCTCGCCTTATGCAGGAAGTCCTTGACTTACAGTAGTTCATTTAGTGACTGTTCAAAGTTACAAAGGGCCTGAAAAAAAGTGAGTTTATAACTGTTTGTTTTTTCTATTCTATTCTATTCTATTCTATTCTATTCTATTCTATTCTATTCTATTCTATTCTATCCTATCCTATTTCTATTCTATTCTAATTTCTATTCTTTCCATTTCTATTAATTCTATTCTATTCATCTTCTATTCGTCTTCTATTCATCTTCTATTCGTCTTCTATCTCTATTTCTATTCTATTCTACTCTTTCCATTTCTATTAATTCTATTCTATTCGTCTTCTTATTCTTATTCTCATTCTCATTCTATTACAGAATGCAGAGGATTGGATCGATTAACCCAGCCTCTCTTCTTGCCGTTTGTCCTTGGGATCGCCCCGATTCCCACTCAGCTCACCTGTGAGGGATGCATACTGCTTGAAAATGTCCGCAGGTGAAGGTCCCAGCAGAAGGAACACGTCTATGATTCCGCTCTCCGACATCCAGCGAACGTCTGTTTGGGGCGTTTCTCCTCCGCCTTGTATGTAATCTAGCATCTTCCCAAACATGGTCTGCAAGGGAAGGGGGGCAGGGAACACTTCTGGATTAGTGTTTCTCAACCTTAAGCAGCTTTAAAACTCCCAGAATTCCCCAGTCAGCTAAGATACTGCAAATCAGAGGTTTCCAAATTGGCAACTTTTAAGACTTGTGAAATTCAACTCCCAGAATTTTCCAGCCAGCAAATTTAAATCAGAGTTTCCAAATTGGCAACTTTAATACTTGTTTTCCCAGGATTTTCCCGCCAATTAGGTTACTATAAATCAGAAGTCTCCAACTTTAAGACTTGTGAAATTCAACTCCCAGAATTCTCCAGCCAGCAAACTTACTATAAATCAGTGTTTCCAAACTGGCAACTTTAATACTTGTTTTCCCAGGATTTTCCCGCCAATTAGGTTACTATAAATCAGAAGTCTCCAACTTTAAGACTTGTGAAATTCAACTCCCAGAATTTTCCAGCCAGCAAGGTTACTATAAATCAGAGTTTCCAAATTGGCTATTTTAAGACTTATGTACTTCAACTCCCAGAATTCCCCAGCCAGCAGCCAGGGATTGAAGTCTACAAGCCTTAAAAGTTTGCCAAATTTGGAGACCCTTGAGGTAAATAACTCACCTATCCTAAAAGGAAGTCCTCAACTTACAAACAGGTGTTAATCGACCTTTCAAAGGGACAAAAACACTGAAAAAAGTGACCCAGGACCGTTGATCACCCTTATGACTATTGCAGCATTCCCATGATCAGATAGATGCTTGGCAACTGACTCGTACTTATGACGGTCCAGGCTCACATGAGCCTCTTTGGGCAACCTTCAAAGGTCAAAAGGGGAAGCTGGATCCGTTTCACGACCGTGTGATTAACTTTAACTCCTGAGGCGATTCTCTTAACGACGGTGGCAAGAAAAGTCGCAAAAAGGGGACAAAAGGTCACTCAGCAAACGTCCCGCTTAGCCGCGGGCGTTTGGGGCTCCATCGTGGCCGTAGGTCGAGGACTCCCTGCCTAATGCAGCAGGGGAAAGCCCACTCCGCTTACCTTGCCAGCTCTGTTGGAGGTGATGTCCACCCAGGTCTCGGCTGCGTTCAGCCAAAACAGGCCAAGGGTGCGTTGGGCGCTGTGAGCCAACAACACAGGGACGGATCCATAGAGCGCCATCGGGTTGTAGAGCTCATACTGGAAGACGTCCAAGTTATAGAGGCGATACGGGTCCCCTCCCCTGCAGAGATGGGATCATGAGAGCAGGGGGGAAAATACTGCCTAAAGAATTCATATTTAGAATAGAATAGAGTAACAGGGTTGGAAGGGACCTTGAAGGTCTTCTAGTCCAACCCCCTGCTTAGGCAGGAAACCCTATAGCAT
>NW_020771478.1:0-13514 GCF_900518735.1 Pseudonaja textilis | reverse complement strand
ATCTATCTATCTATCTATCTATCTATCTATCTATCTATCTATCTATCCATCTAATCGATTTATCAAAGGAAATGAAAGGCAAACGATAAGAGGGGGGGAAAGCGAGGGCCCCAGCCTCTCCCCCGGTCCTTCCAGCACCTTCTCTCCTTGCAAACTGTTCCTGCTCCCTCCTTTCACGCTCTCTCTTTTTTTCAATCTCCCCCCCTCCCTCTTTGGAGAATCTCATCCATGCTGCCTACCCACAAGTTTCTCGGTCCTCTTGACCCTCCTGCTCTGCCTTCGTATATTTGTTTTGCAAATTGATTCACATTCATTCTCTCTGCACTGTACAATCAAGCCACCTCTGTGTATTTTTCATACTTCTGCATTCAGTCCACATTTATTCAGCCTCCATTCCTTCTTGACCTCTGTCTCTCCTCTCCACCACGTCCACTTAAATATCCCATGCCTGCCGCATCTGGCTTATTCCATATTTCTCCTGACATCCTGAACTCCCTCGCCTGCATAACAGCCTGGGCCAAAGCACCCTGTTGCACCCAGGCACTTTCATTTCTGCCAGCAAATACCCCAAACACAGATCAGCCCCTACAGTTCTAGCAGAATTTGCACATCTAAAAATATTCCTGCTCATGTTTGCGATGTTAGTGTATCTTCTGCCATTTTGCCATTTTGGTCTTTGACAGTTAACATTTACGTTCATCCTCCTCACTGCAACCTCCAGTCCTTTTCAGATTCTGAAAATCCTGTGATTTCTCAGCCAACAACATCTGCCTGGCGCATTTGTGTCCCTACTGATATCACAAGCATTTATCCTCAAACACACCAAACAACCAAAGGGTAGCACACATTTGGTGTCTTACTCCCTATTTGGTGCTGAACCATTCCCACAAGTATTCTGTTTGTTCTCACACACCCCTTCCTTCCCCACATCCCATTATCACACCACTGGCCTTTTGGAAAACTTTTAAAACCGTTTTCCCAGGCACAGGGCCAGGAAGTCAGCTGAGCCCAGGATGAGTTTGTTGCTGGTTCCTCAGCTGCCATTGCATATTATTTATCCTTGACTTTGCTTATTGCTTGTATTTCATTGGTTGTATGTTTTTTTAAATTTTGTTAGCTACCCAGACTTAAGTTTGATGGGCAACCATATAAATCAGATCAATCAATCAATAACCTTCAGTGATTTATTTATGCAAAATTCCCCCAACCATGGCCTGCTTGCTATCATATACTTTCTCTACATCAACAAATGATTTTCTCATATCCGTGTGTGTTTCTTCAATATTATCTGCACCTTCCATTTATTCCGCAAAACAAGGAAATATAAGAAAAGCTGCAACATATCCTAAAGGTATTCATTATTTTATTTTACATTTATTTATTAAATTTGTTTGCTACCCATCCCACTGCAAAGCGACTCCAAGCGGCACACAACATCGAAATAAAACCATAAATATACAGTGTATACAAATGTACACAATCACAATAAAATGAAAATAAAAACTCAAAATGATAACTAAAGCTAAAAGTTGGGGAGAAAAGGAGCAGAATGTATGGTGGTTGGGGGGCGGGGAGCTGCTATTAGTCAATCCACTCCCTCCATTGTGATATTCCCCCAGGAGGCCCCAAGGCCAACCAGCAGAGCCAGGCCTTCAGGCTCTTACAAAGGTCGGGAGGTTGAGGTAGATGGATCTCACCCGAGGGGGCCAGATCTTCCAAAGGGCCAGTGCCAAGGCTCAGAAGGCTCTTCTCCAGAGCATTTGGGCCAGTGGGGCCCACAGCACGGCCCCTCCTGCAGGCATGAGTGGGGTGTGCCTGCCCCACAGGGCTGAGTCGGTTCCTGAGGTCACCTGCACCGGTGGCATGCGGCAGGGCTTTAAACGTGATTGTTCTGACCCAGACCTTGTTCCAAGGAAACAAACACCAAACAGAGGTAAAAGCAAAACCTTTTAATGCTTCTCTGGGAATAACATTCATTCACAGTTAAAAGGCTATGAAAAATAATTGTCTCTGATAAGAATGAGCCTTGCCAAGGTTGTGCAAGGCTGCCAAGAACACTAGATTAAATTGCAAGGAAGTAATCAAAACAAAAAGTCTCCAAACACAAACCAGGATGGTCCAAATGTCCACAAGGCTTGAAGTGCAAGAACTTCTTTGCTTCCTGCAAAGAATCCCGGTCTCTCAGGCTAGCTTTTATCCCTTATGGGAGGGGCCATTACCCTGCAGCCTTACTCCCAAGTCGCCTATGCTGCTGCCCATGGCACCATGCTCTGCACCAGTGGAAGCTTCTGAATGCTCCTCAGGGGTAGCCCCGTCTAGTCCAGGGGTCGCCAATCTTTTGGACCTCAGGGACCACCAAACTCATAATTTTAAATCCCAGGGACCACTAACCGGTTCTCTGTGTGTGGCCTAATTTGTGGGTGTGGCTTGGTGGTCATGTGACTGGCTGGGCATGGCTTGTATGTAGATATTATAAATATTTATATAAATATTGATTTTTTTTTATTAAAAAAGAGCAACTTTTACCCAGGCAAAGCAGGCAGGCAGATTGAGTTGCTCACAGAATCACAGATTCACTTAGAGATCTGTGTTTCTGCCATCGGCTAGCTCAGTCTGCGCTGCTTCAGTCCTAAGGAAGATTCAGCTCATCTAAAGACTAGCTAGAAAGCAAGGAATCCAACCATTTCCTGCTTCCTAGTTAATCTAAATCTCTCAGCACAGCAGAACAGCTGATGGTCGGAAAAAGGAAAAATAGCAACTTAGCAGGCAAGTTTATCGGGTAAGGAGTGAGTGGGTGGGTAGGGTTTCCGCGGGCCATGTGGGCCACGCAGCCTTGTGTTTCTGCGCAGCCTGGATTAATTGCTTTGCGGGAGGGTGCTCTGAGGGGACATTTCTCTGCGGCCCACCAAAATTTTCTCACGGCCCACCAGTTGGCGACTGCTGATCTAGAGCACAGGGCAGTTGTCCAAGTGTGAGACGATCAGCGCCTAAGCGATGGCTGCAGGGGCTCCTGATCCAGCAAAGGCCACAACTGGCGCACAACCCAAAGTTGTGCAGGGCCTCCCCTGGCTGCACCTGCCCCCTCCCCTGGGGTCTTGCCAAGGAAGGGGCTCCTCCGGGCGCTTTTCCCTCTCATTTGCCAAATCTCCCCTTGACCCAAAGGTAGCCAAGCTGGCTTCTTGCATCCACAATTGGGCGGGGGGGGGGGGGAGGCTGGACTCTTGAGGTGCTTCCACCAGACCCCTCCCTCCAGGGAGCTCTGACTTGGCTCTTTCTTTGCCAGAAAAATCAATAGGTTTCCTGGCCTGGCTGTTTATCCCCCCCCCCCTTTCCTCAATGTTAATAAAGAGACTGGATTATTTAGATGTCGGGAGGAGGGACGAGGCCGTCCTCCTCGCACGGCAGGGATCAATTCCTAAAAGTCAATAGGAGACGTTTCCAAGCCAAGAGAGGTTCGCAAACAAGGGGCTGGCTTGGCACGGGCCTCTCCCAGAACAGCGGCGAGGGCAGGCGAGGGGCAGGAGGCGGCAGGAGCCAGCACGGTGTTTGGGGGCTCCCTGTTCTGCCACAGCCCGGAAGGCCCACCTGGGCAGGAGCTTCCTGGCTATGGAGCAGCAGCAGCATCAGTGGCCCTGCAGCCGGGCTCGACTCCCTTGCAGGTGCCCCTGCCTGCCCTGCCGCCCTGCCAATATTGGTTGTTCGCTTCAAATACTTGAAGCTACTTTTTGGCTGTGAAACCCCCTCTAATCCGGCCCGGTCCCTGCCCGAGCCAAAGGGCGGGAGGAGCTGCCTTGGAAAAGGACAGCCCAGAGTCCACCCCCGAGACCAGGGCTCTGGTGCTTCTCCCACCGGCGGGTCTCCTGCCCAGCCAGAGCTCGTCCTGGGAAACCCAGCCAGCCCCGGGTCTTTCATAGTGCCAGGCAACCACTCCAGGTCAACCATTGCTTATTGATCGAATTGATTCAGAATGTCAACACATTTGGATACCCAAAATGGACGGTTGCTTGCAGGAATGGCTCGTGAGCTCAGCATGTCCCCTTTCCCCAAAGAGCACAGAGACTCCGTCATGTCTGGGTTCGTGCAAGACGTTTAAACTAACCGGAGTCAATTATTCTGTCATACACACACAAATCCCCAGGCAGGATAGCAGAGTCTGGCTTCATGCAACCTCCGCTCCCAGAATGTGCTGAATCACGGGCTCTGCTCCCATAAACCCCTCATCAAGCGCTCTGGATTTCTAAATGCACCCCCTCCCTCCCCCCCCCCCCCTCCTCCCTCTCTCCTCCCTCTCTCTCCCAACCTCCCTCTCCCTCCCCCCTCCCAGGAGCAGAGAAGATGACCCCTCCGAGCCTTTATATTGAGGTGAGAGAGGAGGCTGTGCAGCCAGTTCTTCACCCCTGCTTGAAGCAGGAAAAGCCGGGAGCAAGCAACATCCAAGGGCCGGCTTTCTATTATGGGCTGGCCCCTTTGCACCACTTCTCTGCCTAAGAGTCCCTGGTGGGGGCCTGACCAGTCTCGGGCAACCACTTGGTCAAAGCTGCCCGGGTCACAGCACGTGTGTGTGGGGGGGGGCAGGTCCAGCCCGCCCAGCCCCGCTCCTCCCCATTTCCCTCCCCCTGGAACGGAGCCAGTCGACTGTTTGCCCCCTCCCGCCTTTATCCTTCCGCGGGATGGGTGGGGGGGGGAGGGGGGGCTGTGCCTTCAGCCTTCTCCCCTGGAGGAGGGCAGGTCCTTTGTGCTCCGTCCGCATTGCCCACCGGGGCCACGGCGTCAAGGGGGCCGAGGGGATCCTTTTTGGGGGGGGGGGGGGGGGAGGTTATCCTGCAAGCCCTTCCCTAGCCGCGCCGGCTGAAGCGGGGAGAGCGGGTGGGTGGGGGTCTCGTTGGGCCGCCCAGCTTCGGCCCCGGCTGCCTCCTTCCCGGGCACTGCGGAAGCGCCGCGCTTCGGGCTCCCTCGAGGTGTCTGCGGCGAGGAAGGGGCGGCATCCGGGGGCTGCGGGAAGCCGGCCCAGTATCTCTTCATCACTCCCGCAGGCTCGAAGCCCTTCCCTGGCTCCGGATCCGCTGGAGGGAGAGCCATTCATCACCCCGGCCCCGTCCGGGCTCGGCTGCCAAGGCGCTCCAGAGCCTCTCCGGTGCCCGGCGCAGGCTGGCTGAAGGCAAGATGATCGATGCCCGGGCAAGGAGCAATCGATACCTTCGCCGAGGCCCTTGTCTGTCAGCCTGGCATTGTGTGGACTAATTAGATGATAAAATGTGATGAATGTGTATTAAAGTCAACTTCTCCCTGTTAGCACTCCGGGGATCCTTCCCATTTTCTCCCTGACCTTTAGAGCTCAGCTTTATTGTACGTGGATGCAATTAAATCAATTTGTCAGATATTTGCATGGCGTCGGCTTGTTCAGAATTCAATTAGTCAGTGTCACTTTCCCATCCTTGGAGCCTCGGCCAGGAGAGAAACAGCCGCTGCTTCTCAAAGAGCTGCGTCCAAACGGGAGCCTGGGAGCTCTGCTGGACCGGAGCCCGGCCCACGAGACCCCCCCACCCGCCCGCCTTCCGTCCGATCCCACCAGAGGCGAAACGGGGCGGGGGAGGGAGAGGAGAGGAGACGCGGGAGGCCCCGGGGGGGGGCGGGGGGGGCAGCATCACCCAGGCCCAAGCTGGCCTCGCACCAAACCCTGGTGGCTTGGGAATCATCGCCTCGGGCAGGTGGGCGCTGGCCGAAGTCGCCCCCCGCCCGGCCTGGGACCTCCCGCTTCGGATGGCGCCCGGGAGCTCAGAGGGAGGCAACTGGGGCGGAGGAAAGGCAGGCTCGACCCAAAGCACCAGGGAGGCGGGCGGCGTTTAATGAATACATCAGAAGGTGCCGGGATTGGAGTTGGATGCTCCGCGCTCTGTGCCGAGGATTTCCAATTGTGACCGATACAAAGAGAGTCTGGCCTGGAGGAGATGGGAGGGTTTTTCTTGGGGGGTTCTTTGGGGTTTACAGGGGGGGGGGGGGTCCCCAATCTTGGCAACTTGTAAGCCTTCTGGACTTCCGGGAGTTGAAGTCCACAAGTCTGAAAGTTGCCAAGTTTGTGGACCCCTGATATACAACAACCACTCCAAATGGTAGGGCTTTGTTTAAAAAAGGAGGGGGCCTTGAGTCTGATCTGCTGCTGTGTTAAACAGGCACCCCCCCCCCCCCCCTACCTTCTGCCTCCCCTTCATGGGGCCGACCCAGTGGTGGGATTCCAGGTTTTTTACTACCGGTCCTGTGGGCGTGGCTTGGTGGGCGCGGCAGGGGAAAGATATATATGCTCCCTCCCCTTCCTCACCCCACTGACCTGCTTTCCAGCTCCCTTCTCTGCTGTGCAGGGCAACCAAAGGAGACCCAGCTGATCAGCTGGGACTCAATGGGAGGCAGAGAAGAGATGGGGTTGGCGGGGCCAGTCAGAGGTGGGATTGGCCGGTTCTCCCAACTACTCAAAATTTCTGCTAATACCGGTTCTCCAGAACTGGTCAGAACCGGCTGAAGGCCACCTCTGGACCAACCCCCTCAAGAACAGCCCCCCCCCCCGAGCCCCTGCTGAGAGGCGGGCCTCAGACAGGAGAGGTTCCTCTGGGCCTCCTTTGCCACTTGGAGCAGAGCCAGAGTCCTGGCGCCGGATGGGACCAAAGGGGGAAGCCCCCACCCCACCCTACCCACTCCCGCAGCGGAGAGAGCAGCTGCCTCTCTTCCTCTTCCTGCCTCTATTACCACAGGGAACCGTCTTGGAGGGCCCGGATGGCAGCAGGTCTTGCTTTGCAGCCCCCAGGCCTGTCTCCCCCATTCGCAGATCCAAAGCACCTCAACTGCAGAGCAGGCTGGGCAGGAAAGGAAGCCCCCCCCCCAACCTTCTCCACCCCACATGGCCCCCCCTGCGTGGTCTGGGCTGCCTTCCGACTTTGCAGTCCCTTGGAGCAGAACTCCCAGGGAAGCCAGCTCCCCCTGCAGTTGGGATGGCCCCAAATTGGGAGGGGGGGGCTCCGTCACTCCCTGGGCTGGGCCTCTCTGCTCCCCCCTCTCCCTTGGGGGCTTTCTCGGGCTCCCCAATGGGCAGGCATGTCCGTCAAACCCGAAGGAAATCCAGGCATTCAGCCTAGCCCAGGATTCAGTCGGCCCCTTGGCCGCTTCAACACATACTGAATAATAGAGTTGGGAGGGACCCTCGAGGCCATCTAATCCAACCCCTGTTCAAACAGGAGACCCTTTACCATTCTGGAACAATGGCTGCCCAGTCCCTCCTTAACAGCCTCCAGTGACGGAGCATTCACAATATGCATAAAGTGTTGCAGCACAGCTGACCTTGGAAGCCCGGCAGAACCAGGCAGAGGGGGAGATGGGGAATCCAGCAGGAGGATTTAGCCCCCTGCACTCTTCTTTCTTTCTTTCTTTCTTTCTTTCTTTCTTTCTTTCTTTCTTTCTTTCTTTCTTTCTTTCTTTCTTTCTTTCTTTCTTTCTTTCTTTCTTTCTTTCTTTCTTTCTTTCTAGAGGCATTTGTTCCAAAACAGTGTATTTTATGCAGAGCCATGACTCCCAAGCAGGATGGGGGGGGGGGGACACACACACATCTCCCCAGTCCCTTTGTCATGTGATGCTATGGCTGCAGGTCACTCTCAGAGACGAAATGCCTTCCAGATACTAAAACCACTTCGGTGCCCTGAATATGGAGAGGCCAGGGCCCCCCCCAACACTGCCCATTCTCCAGGGAGATTGGGGGCCCTTGTGGCAATTGGTGGGGGGGGGCTTCCAGTGCTGCTTGTGTGTGCCAATAAAGAAAATGGCAAGCTGGCTACGAAGCCGCTCAAAGAACACAAATGGCTCTGGGAGTTTTGCACTCAAATGTTACATCAGACACAACGTGGTCTGAAGGTAACCTGGAAAACCCCACTGTGGAAATGGAAGCCTCGTGGCAGGTGGGGGAGAGAGAGAAAGGAATGGGAGCAGCATCCGGGGAAGGGTGTGGCATTTGTTCCCCCCGGGGGGGGGGAGAGGGGAGGGTCCCAAGGATGATCTAAGTTTATAGGTCATAACCATCACTTGAATTCCGCCCAGAAACACACCAGCAACCAGTGAAGCTCATGCTGCGGATGGACACATTAGAGACCGTCCATGAACTCCTATTCAACCACAGTCTGGATATCCAGATGAACATTACCAGCATATCCCCAGGATATTGTTGGATCCTATCTTGGCTGAGGTGTTCTGACCCAGGATTCCTGAAACCGTAATTAAGCACATGCTTAGTCCAAACAACTTGTTTTATTTCAATGCCGGGAATTATGTGCATTCCCAGCCTGTAATGAGTCCCAAACAGTCCCTCGAGATAAGCACCCACCTTTCTCTCCTTTGAATGGCTGCCAGCAGCTGAAGTGCCAAAAGAACGGTAAAAAGCCAACCGAAGTACAAAGGCCACACAGAGTTTCAAGGTTTAATCTGAACACTGAACAGAGTGAACGACTTTTCTTTCTGCAAAAGTTTCTCTACCTTTGCACTTCCTTTATTCCTTGTGGGAGGGGCAATTACCTCCCAGGCTTACTCCCGAGTTGCCCCTTTTGTCTCAGCTGCTGCTCTTGCCTTCTGGCAGCTCTGTGCACATGCACCCTGGGAACAGGCTCCCTTGTTCCTCTGCCTCGCTGCTGCCAGATTCTGGAGGCTCCGGAGTCAGCAGTCCACTCCCAGGTGGTCCTGGCCCCATCCCTGCATTGGACGTCTGAGTCCTCCCCAGACTCCCAGACTGGTCCCCGTTCTTCCCCACTGTCTAATTCTGCTGCCGTCTGCACAGGATGCCACAAACCCCAACATGAGGATCCTACCTAGAGGTTCCCTGTAGATATTAAATGGTTAGCGAAATGGCCCCTTTAGAAGACAAAAGGGGTTTTCTGGAGAACTTCCCAAGCCCCAGAAGCGGAAGGACTCCCGTCTCTCCCTTTGCTGGGAAGGGGGCTGCCTCCCTCCTGCCACCTCAGGCGCCTGCACGATGTTGCTGAACCTTTACAGGGAGGGCAAGTGACCCTTCCAGGCCAGAGGACTACCCGAATCCTTTCTCTGGGTCAGAGGAATCTTCCGGTCCCTCTGCACAGGTCCACACCACCCTCCCCCATTACCAGCCCCCAAGATGGTTCTGCAGGCAACCGGAAAAGGTCACGGGAATCTGGGAAAGGATGCAAACACCAAGGAGGCCAGCAGGACTTGGCTGGCAGCTGATCCCGTCAAGAGCAATTCAAGAAACCAGAAGAAGAGCCGCAAATCTTTCGGAGATTCCACCACGGGGGACTCGTTGAAGCTGGAAATTCTTCTGACCTTTCCAGAATTTGGCATTGACCCCAGACCAGCAGCAGATCATTTCCTGAAGCCCAGGCAGTTCGTAAGGCGGCCCAGCTGAAGACGCCTGGGCAACGAAGCTGTTCACTCTGAGAATGCAGCGGCTCCTCTGGCTGTTGGAGCCAGAGAAGCGGGGAGCGGCTGGGGTGAACTGGGGGGGACACATCAGATTTCTGACCCAGGAAGCCCCACCCCCCAACTCCAGCATCCCTAGGTGGGTAGACATGGTGCAGTAAGTGAGTGCAGCTCATTGGGCTGCTCCTAGATTGTTCAGGATGCCCAGGATATCCCATCCTCATCCTGAGGGGGAACCGTGTGGAGAAACATACCCCGGCTGCTAAAAATGACAAAGGACAAAACCAAGATGGTTGAACTTGTCAATGAAAAACACGCCCAGACCCTCCTGCGCTCCTGGAGATGCTCTGGGAGGCCTTCCGGCAGACGTGGAGAGCCCCGTGGGCCAGAATGAGCAGCCGCTGTGGGCCAGCTTTCCCAGGAAGGAGGAGGGCTCCTCATCTCAGGTCATCCGCTGCCTTGACTTCCTCAGCAGCCCCACCTCTTGAACCCTCTGAGGGCTTCACTCTGTGTGGCTTCTTTCTCCAGCTTCCATTTCTCCTTTTTTCCCTTTATGGTCTCTTAATAATAATAACAGATAATCAAAGTTGGAAGGGACCTTGTAGGTGATCTAGTCCAACCCTCTACCCAAGCAGGAGCCCCTATACCATTTCTGACAGATGGCAGTCCAGTCTCTTCTTGAAAGCCTCCAGTGATGAAGCTCCCACAACTTCTGAAGGCGACTTCTGCTCCATGGGTTGATTGTTCTGTCAGAAAGTTTCTTCTTATTTCCAGGTTGGATCTCTCCCTGTTCAGTTTCCATCCATTATTCCTTGTCTGGCTTTCAGGTGTTTTGGAGAATAGCTTGACCCCCTCCTCCTCTCTGGGGCAGCCCCTCAAATATTGGAAGACCTCTATCATGTCTCCCCTGGTCCTTCTCTTCTTCCCTAGACTAGCCAGGCCCAGTTCCTGCAACTGTTCTTCATATGTTTTAGTCTCCAGTCCCCTCATCATCCTGGTTGCTCTTCTCTGCACTTTTTCTAGAGTCTCAATATCTTTTTTTAGAGTGTGGTGACCAAAACTGGATGTAGTACTATAGGTGTGGTCTTACTAAGGCTTTATAGAGTGGTATGAGTACCTCACTTGATCTTGGTTGTATCCCTCTGTTAATGCAATTTAGGACTGCATTAGCGTTTTTGGCGGTGGCTGCACACTGCTGGCTCCTATTTAGCTGGTTGTCTACTAAGACTCCAAGATCCCTCTCACAGCTACTGGTATTAAGCCTGGTTTCACCCAGTCTATACGTGTACTTTTGGTTTTTCTTGCCTAAGTGTAGGGCTTTACTTGTTGAATTTCATTTTGTTAGCTAGGGCCCAGTGTTCTAGTCTGTCAAGATCCATCTGGATCTTGAGCCTATCTTCTCGGGTGTTAGCTATTCCTGTCAGCTTAGTATCATCTGCAGACTTGGTAAGCTCCCCTTCTATTCTCTCATCTATGTCATTAGTGAAAGCTATTGAAGAGTCCTGGGCCGCCTTCTCTGATTTTGTCTACCCCACACAGTTTTGGCCCTGGGGTCTTTGTGGTCTTATTTGTGCCAGCTTTTCTGTTCTTGGAGTGTTTTGATTTAGGGATCTTCTATCAAAGTTTTTCTTTCCCCTGTGGTTAAGGGCCTCCTGATCAGTGCCCACTTTTTTGTGGCCAAAGCTTCTGGTCGCAAGCATAACTTTGTTGTGCTACTAACTGGCCACTGGAGAACAGAACTGTTTTTTTGTCTTTCCCAAAAAAGGCTGGCAATTACTCAAGAGGAGCTCTTTGGTCAAGAGTACTTGTATCTTGTTTAGCGGGGCCTCCAAAGTGGCTTTTTTCCTTTCTGGGGAGAGCCCTTTGGTGATGAGAGGGTCACACGAAGAAGCCCCAACTCAATTTAGCCAGAGCAGCTCTTTCAGGAACAGGAGAAGCCAGCTCATTTCAAGAAAAGGGGGGCTGTTCCCTGGAGAATGGTGAGAACCACATTTTCATCCTCCAGAATATTGCAAAATATACTTGAAGCAACTGAAAATCAGCTCTCAAATCCTCCTTGTTAATAGTGGTCACTTGTTAAAGCCCAGCTTTTCAAGATCGCTTTGATCCCCTGGACAGGCTAGGAAGAATTTGGTTACGCTTCAATTTTTGACAGCTGCTTAGAATGTCATTTTTGAATGAACAATATTTCACTCAATTTTACTTTTGTTATTTTTAAATCTGATATTGTATGCGGCCCAAAATCTCTTTGCATGTGATGGACAGTTATAGAACTTAGATAGACAGCAGACAGACAGTCAGATACTAATACATAAATGAATAAATATTAGAGCTTTCTCTCATCCTTATAATTAAGGATGCCTCAGCAATATAAGTGCACAAAATGCTTCGCCTTACCCCAATAAAGCAATTAAAGGAAAATGAACTAAAGAGGCAGAGGTGCCAAAAGACCATAATCAAATAATCAGAAGGGATCTTGGAGGTCTTCTAGTCCAGCCCCCTGCTCAAGCAGGAGACAATATACCAGTCTCTTCTTAAAAGCCTCCAGTGATGAAGCCCCCACAACTTCTGAAGGCAAAACTGTTCCACTGGGTGGTTGTCCTCAGGTTAGGAAGTCTCTCCCCTAATTCCAGGTTGCTTCTCTCTTTGATCAGTTTCCACCAGTTGCTTCTTCTATTGATTCATGGAATGCAAGGGCTAGAAGGGACCTTGGAGGTCTTCTAGTCCAACCCCCTGCCAGAGGCAGTAGTCCTTACCAGACAGATGGTTGCCCAATCTTCTCTTGAAGCCCTCCAGTGATGGAGAACCCACCACTCTTGTTCCATGGATTAATTGTCCCTGAGGTCAGGAAATTGCTCCTTATTTCCACGTTGAATCTCCCTCCGATGAGATTCGCCAACTGCTTCTTGTCCTGCACTCAGACGTTATAGAGAATGAACGGCCCTCTTCTCTGTGACAGCCCTTCAAGGGTGGGAAGGCTGCCGCCTGGGCCTTCTCTTCACTGGGCCAAATGTAGCTAGTTCCCTTAGCTTTTCATTGCACGATTCAGCCTCCAGATTCCTTATCGTGTTTCTTGCTCTTCTCTGCACTCTTTCTAGAATGTCAACATCTTCTTTTCTCAGGGAAACCCAAACTCGATGCCACATCCCAAGTGGAGCCTCGCCGGTGCAGTAGAGAGAGATAATATCACTTGTCATGGTGCTGAATTAACCCAGGACTGCATTGGCTTTTGGGGCAGGTGCAGCACACACTGCTGGCTCTCTTAAGCTGTGACCCACCAGGACCCCTAGATCCTCCTCAGTTACTGCTGTTGAGCCAGGTACGTCTATTCTGTAGCCAACAGTGTGATTTTCACTGCCTAAGTGTAAAACCTCACTTTTCTCACCACTGAATTGCATTTCGGCTGAAACGGGTCAGAGGTTCCCCTGGAGATTTGAACCAATCCAAAGCAGAGGGGTCTTCTCTGATCAATCCCTTGCCTGTTTTGACTTGCATTCCTATGCTGTGTCCCTCAGTGCTGCTTTTACCCCAGCCCACAGTTTATGCTCCTGCACCATCCAGGGACGGCCATGCGCAGAGGCCCAGCATGAGCCCCGCAAGCAGGCAAGCCGGCAAGAGCCGGTCCTCCCCGCTTCTGTCTCATCCTGCGCATCTCTGCCTTCCATGGCCTCAGTCACGGCCTCTGCCCCTCTGATAGCTCTACTCAATCCTCAATCCTGCTTGCAGCAGCCCCGGAGTGGGTGTCTCCGCTATCAGAAGATCCTGTGCCGCAGAGACGGTGCAGCCAAGAGCAGCATCCATCTTCTCCTGACCAAGGCAGGGAGCCCTGGACGGCCAGGGGCCTTGGGGTACTGCTTCGCTAAGAGATGGTGGGCGCCCAGATGGGAGGCAGCCGGACAGCAGCCGCTGCAACCGCTGCCCAGCCAGGTCCCTGCATTCTCACCGTCACCAGGAGGGAGGGAGGGAGGGAGTGGTGACCCCCTCCCACACCGCGTCCTGCCAAGCCCAACTCCAGTAAAAGTGGGGGGGGGTTCTGGGCTGGGGGGGGGGGAGGGGGAAGGCAAAGGCTTCCTGGGAATTGCAGCCAGCTCAGG
>NW_020771477.1:0-13515 GCF_900518735.1 Pseudonaja textilis | reverse complement strand
AATGGCGGCCATAAAAGATCACCGTTCAGTTGCCGTCGGAGAGGGAGTTTTAGCCGGCTAGGGAAGAGAGATGCGATCTCTCTCGTCCCTGCCAGAACCCCCCAGTCTTCACCACCTTCTACAAAGGTGGCTTAGCCCCAAAGCCAAATGGCTCGAGGCACTCAGGCAGTGAACACAGGCAGAAACCGTGCAGAGCCACGGAATCCTGCCTGCACTGAAGAACCACAAGCCGGAAGTGTCGCGATGATCCAACTTCTTAACCGGACGATCAACCCGGAGATGCTTCGTGGACAACCACACCCTGTCCCCCACAGCCAGCGGAGGTGTCGCCCGACGCGAACGATCTGCGAACCTTTTATACTCTGCCTTAGCCCATTCCAATTGTTGGGAAATCAATTGGTGCATGGAATGTAGTTCAGATAAAAAGTCTCGTGTTTCTGGAACCCGGGAATCCAAGCTCGACAAGGGGAAAAACCTCGGATGGTAACCCACATTTGCGTAAAAAGGCATCATGTGCGTAGAGGTGTGCTGAGAATTGTTAAAGGCAAACTCCGCCAAGGGGAGATAGGTCACCCAATCGTTCTGTCGATGGTTGACAAAACATCTGAGGTATTGGGCGAGGATGCCAATTACTTTCTCAGTCCCACCATCGGTCTCCGGATGGTGCACCGACGCCAAACATACTTGCACCTGTAATGCAGTCATTAGGCTCTTCCAGAATTGAGCAGTAAACTGGACACCGCAATCCGAAACTTCCCTGTCTGGTAGGCCATGCAAATGGAATACATGTTGCAGAAATAGTTGGGCTGTAACACGAGCCGATGGTAACTTCCGACAGGGGATAAAGTGGGCCATCTTGGTTAGCATATCAACCACCACAAATACTGTCATATAACCCGACGAAGAGGGCAAATGTGTTAAAAAGTCCATGGAGATTGCACCCCAGGGTCGGTTTGGAGTCGGTAGTGGTTGAAGGAGACCAGGAAGCGCACCCAATGCGGCTTTTGCTTGTCGACACGGTACACAGGAGGCGACATAAGCGAAGACATCTTGCCAGACTCGAGGTCACCAAAAAGTCCTTGTGACCAGATGAAGGGTTTTAAAGAACCCAAAATGGCCCGCAGCTGGGTTGTCATGACATTGGGTCATGATGAGGGCTCTAAGTGTTCTGGTGGGCACGTACAATTGGCCCCAATGCCATAGTAAACCCTCCTCCAGAGTCCATGGGGAGTCAGATCCAATTTCCCTCATTCTTTGCTGCGACCAATCATCTAAGCGCTGCGCCTCTTGTACCCGAGCCCTTAAATCCACCGGTTCCTGGATAATGGCCAAAGATTCCGGTGGCAGTATCGTACGTGGAGGAAGGGGCTCCTCAGGACAAAGATACTCCAGTTTACGGATAGAGCATCTGCTCTCTGATTTTGACCACTGGGAATGTAAGGGACCGAAAAGTTGAACCTAGCAAAGAATAATGACCACTGGATCTGTCGTTGGTTCAACTTCCTAGCAGTGGTCAAGTGCTCCAGATTACGGTGATCCGCCCGAACCTCCACCTTATGCCGAGCCCCCTCAAGGTGATGTCGCCAGGTCTCAAACGCAGCCTTGATGGCCAGCAACTCTTTTTTCCAGATTGTATAATTGCGCTCGGAAGTAGTAAGTTTCCATGAATAATATGCGCATGGAAAAAGAGGTGCGCCATCTGCTGGGGCTCGTAACAACACCGCCCCAATGGCCACGTTGGATGCATCCGTCTCTACCACAAACGGGCGATGGGGATCAGGATGCGTCAAGATCGGTTCTGCAATAAAGTCTTTCTTGATAGCCTCAAAGGCCTGTTGCTGCGGGGGTCCCCACTGGAACGGGACCTTCTTGCGAAGGAGCTGGGTGATGGGATCCGTCAGCTTGGCAAAACCCGGGATGAATTATCTGTAATACTTAGCGAACCCCAAGAGACGTTGCACATCTTTCACTCGATGAGGGGGTTCCCAACTACACAAAGCCTCTACTTTCCATGGGTCCATGGCAATGCCTTCGGGAGAGATGATATGCCCCAAGAACTCTATGGAAGTCTGGAAAAAGAGGCATTTGTCCAGTTTTGCATAGAGTTTATGCTCCTGAAGACATTGTAATACCTGGCGGACTTGGCGAAGGTGGCTTTCCCTGGAATTAGAATAGATTGAAATGTCATCTAGGTACACCACCACGAACCAATCAAGCATGTCCCCTAATATATCGTTCATCAAATGCTGGAAGACTGCAAGGTCGTTGGTTAACCCAAACAGCATCACGGTATATTCAAAGTGGCCATATTGAGTACCAAACGCCGTCTTCCATTCATCTCCTTTGCGCATACGCACCAGGTTGTAGGCCCCTCGAAGATCGAGCTTGGTGAAAATAGTGGCCTCAACCGCTCCATCAGCTCTGGAATGAGTGGCAAAGGATAACTATTCTTCACCGTAATAGCATTGGCTGTAGGTTGGCTGTATTCACAACACAAACATAAATCTCCCGTCTTCTTTTTTACAAAAAGGACAGGAGTGGAAAGAGGAGACGACGATGGCCGGATAAACCCCCGGGCCAAGCTCTTGTCCAAGAAATCGCGAAGAGCAGCCAATTCGGGCTCAGACATAGAATACAGACGACCCTTGGGTAGCGGAGCATTGGGCAGTAGGTCCACAGGACAGTCATAGGGCTGATGCAGGGGTAACCGATCCGCCTCCTTCTCACTAAAAACATCTGAAAAGTCAGATAGTTCAGGTGGTACAGAGACGGCGGGGGCAGCGATGTCTTGACCAGCACAGGTGTGTCGTAGATTTTCCACACACTGGAGACTCGGGAACAAAATGGCCTTGCCCGAGGATCGTGCAACCATAACCAAGCCATTCTGAGAACCAAGGGGAGATGGAGGTCCGATGTGATGTAAAAACTAATCGCCTCCTTATGGTCCCCAATGACCAGGTGTACCGGCTGAGTAGCAAAACAAATAGGCCCAGCCCGCAGTTCCCGCCCAGCAATTGTTTCCACCTTAATGGGAGGCTCCACTGCAACCAAAGGAATGTCAAAATGTGTTGCAAAAGCCCGGTCCATAAAATTGGTCATAGCCCCCGAATCCACTAACGCAACTGCAGGAATCCCCTCCGACCGGGACTGCAAGAAAACCCACGTGTCCAAAAGCAAATGTCGGGGAGGACCAGAGTTCACCTCCGCTACTTCAGGCGGTTGTTTGATATGTGCCCGACCTAGGGTTTCCCCGAGGCCAGGCCTGCCCCGTTTCCCGACTGTACAATATTAGATTCGGGCACTGGCTTTCGTGCCCCCCGTCATTTACCAGGACAGGAACTTGCAAAATGTCCAGACCCCCCACAATACAGACACAAGCCCCCCTGGAATCTCCGTGTGTGTTCTTGTGCCGTCAAATGAGGGCAGACCGCACCCAACTCCATCGGTTCCTCGGTCCTTGCCACGGCACTGTGGGAGACATGGGGCATTGGTTGCACAGGATGCTGCTGCGTCCTTGAAAGGGAGGGCTGCTCCGGAGGTGAGCGTCTAGTTTTGTGCCGTTGAAGCTGGGTGTCAATGCGCAAACATTGCACCACCAGAGCACCCAGGGTTAGAGCCAGCTCCACATGCACCAACTCGTCTTGTATTTCCTCTGCCAGACCATCGTGGAAAGCGTCCATTTGGGCTGCCTCATTCCATGCAGAGTCCATGCAGAGCAAACAAAACTCTGAAATGAACTGCTGCAATGGGCGTTTCCCCTGGCGAAGTTCCTTTAAGTGTCTGGCGGCGGTCTGAGCTTTTATGGGGTCCTCATACATTGAGCATAGATGGTGCCAAAAGCCCTGATAGTCTATTAGTAAGGGACTATTTTGCACCATTAACGGAGTGGCCCACCTAGCAGCCGAACCCGACAAAAGACTGATAACAAACCCCACCCAAGCCTGGTCATCAGGGAAATCTTCTGGCTGAAGAGACATTAAATAATTGACACTGCCCCATAAAAGCCAGGAACATTTCAGGCTGTCCAGAGAATTTATCCAGCACAGCTACTGGGCATTTCCTACGGGGGGGGGGGGGCAGGAGGAGCAGCAGGGTCTTGCATCAGCGTAAGATGGTTAACCAGCTGGGTGACTTGTTGCTGCAAAACCTGGTTATCTTGCAACGGTTGAGATATCTGCTGCTGCTGCTGCTCTAGCTGTTTTTGCTCCATTTTAGTCAGAAAATGGAATTAAGGGTTCGGATCAAAAATGTTCTGTCTCACCTGTGGCCACGAGGTGAGAGTCCAAATGTCCAAAGGAAAATATACAAACAGAAAAGACCAGGAACAACAGAGTTAACTTTCCTTTAACTGAATTTGTTGTTGGCAGTTTTCCCAGAAGCTGTCAGCCAATTATGATAACGAGCAGCACTATGAATCAGAGATGAATTCCAAACAGGATAAATTGTCCAACTGCAAACGCAAATCAACAAGTTGATCCGAACAGGGCTTCAGAGCTAACACGCCTCCTTATATTTCCTGAAGGGGCGTGTCAGTCTCTTACTCAGTCCCTACTTCGACATCTCCTTCCAGTTTGTGCTTGACGTTTCTGCTTACGTTTGTTCCTTGCGTCAAACCAAAATTCTTCATTATTTTCACTAAAGAAGAAAGCCAATTCTTTTTCCATCCATTGTGTGAAGTCTCTTTCCTTTAAGATAGTATTATTTAATGTCCATCTAGATCTTTTTTGTCCTTTCCATTTAATTGTCATTGGGTTATGGTCTGCCCATGTACTTGTTTCAATATTTATTTCTTGAATATTAGATATTAATTCTGTTGAGATCCAAATCATATCTATTCTGGACCACGATAAATGTCTATTTGAATAAAAAGTATATTGTTGAATTTTAGCATTTCTTTCTTTCTCTCCATATATCTTTTAAGTTTAATTCATCTATCATTTTGAAAAAGGATTTAGGGAGAGTCTTTCTATTTTGTCTTGATGCTATTGCTGTGTAGTCCAATTTATTATCTACAATTCCATTAAAATCTCCCATCATAACTATGTTAACATAGTCCAATCCCATTGCTTTCATATGTAATTTTTTATAAAATTCTTGTTTATCATTTGGGGCATAAATTGCAACCAGGAGTGTTTTTGTATTGTTATCCGCTATTTCAACCATTAATACTCTTCTGTCTTCATCAGTATAAATCAGTTTTGCTGGAATAGTTTCTTTAATGTACAAGACCACTCCTCTTTTCTTACAATGAGTCAGAGAAGTAAAAATTTTCCCTAGTTTTGGTTGTACCAATAATTGTTGGTGTTGTTTTTTAATGTGTACTTCTTGTAAGCAAATTATGTCAAGTTTTGACTTCTCTAATTTGTGAAAAAAATTTCTTCTTTTGGTAGCTGAGTTCAGTACATTTATATTCATAGAAATCAATTTTTTTCCTCCATGATTTTGTATTTAGGTCTAACAGCTCTTGTAGATCTTACTTCACGTTGTTCTTTGGTCTCCACTTGTCCACCTGCTGCACCTTCTTCTTTTCCCATCCCCCTTTGGTCCTCTTGAGGTTCAGTTGAGATGATCTCTTTTTCTGTCTCTATTTCTCTTCTTTCGATAAATTCATTGTAGAATACTTCTGCTTTCTCAATTGAGTCAATTCTGTATCTCTGTTCTTGCCTTGTAAACATTAATCCTTCTGGAATCAGCCATCTGTAATTCACCTCTTTTTTCAATAACATTTTAGTCAGGAATTGATATTCTCTTCTCATCTCTCTCACTTTTCTGGGTACTTGTTTTAAGACCACAATCTCTTTGTCTTTATATTTCAACGCCTTCTCTCTTGCCACTTGTAATATTTGTGTTTTAATAGTTTTTTTAGTAAATCTGACATGGACCTCTCTTGGTAGATTGTTCCTCATCACATATCTTGTGAAGACTCGGTATATCTCATCTACTCCATCCATCATCTTTTCCTCTGTTATTCCCAAAGCTCCAGCCAGGATTTCTATCATTACTGCAGCCAAATTTTGTCCTTTTTTCTTCCTCTATATTTTGAAATCTAAGACAGAATTCTGACCTGTCCATTGAAGTGGGAGCACTTCAATATCCCACTTTTATCTTGTTCAACCATTGTTAATCTGCTATCAATATTTCCAATTGTCTCCATTTTTTGAAGTCTCTCATCGTATTTCACCATTATTTGTTGAATATTTTCAATTTTTTCATCAGTCTTCCCAATTCTTTGTTCAATACTCTCCGTTCTTTGTTCAATACTCATTTTAAGTTCTTGAATTCCTTGCATAATCGTCGTTAAATCCACTTGTGCTTCATCTTGCTTCGCCATTGTTAAAAGTCGTCTTCCAGCTGATGGGGAGGCAGGAGCAGAGGTTGAAATGCCAGAAGGTAAAATTTTCTTACTCATTTGGGTAGCTCAGGGTCTTCAAGCTCTTTTAATCCAGTTAGTAGAGTGGCCAATTATAATCCAATTAGAAAAAGGGAAAACGTAAGAAAAAGCCAATAAAAAATAAAAAGCCCAAAATTAAAAAGAAAAGAAAATTAAAAAGAAAAAAGAGGAGGTTCTTCAGGTTCTTCTAGACCTTAATCCTATTGTGGGATAGTCAGTAATGATTCAAGAATAAAAATTAAAAATAGAGAGAAAAAAAATAAAACCTAATAATATTAAAAAATAATAATAAAAAAAAGAAAAAGAGGTTCTTCAGGTTCTTTATACCTTAATCCAATTGAAAGGTCTCAAAAAATAAAATATAGCCATAGAAGTAAATCAAAAATAAGAATGGAAAAGGCAAAAGTCCCAGTAAGAAAAAGAAAAGGATATTCTGAGGCTTTCCCTTTAAAAAATAAAATAAAATAAAATAAAAAATAAATATACAAATATTACAAGATACTGTGGGATTGAAGAGGAGGGATAAAACAGCTAAGAGAAAATAAAAAAAAGAGCACACTGCATTTTATTTAATTATCCAAGGCTCTTATTATGGCTTCTCCACAAGTTTCAAAGCCAAACTTCAAATGTTCAATTGATAGTAGAAGTCCCAAAGAACACCTGTAAAAACATTCTCCAGTGTTCTTCCCTCTATCTTATCAAGCTCCAGTATCCTTGAGAGAGAATTTTTCACAGTCCTCTCAGCTTCAAATAAAGTATTTTCAAGCCTCTAGTTGGCAGTGTTACAAAATTTCTTTAATCCACTCCCCCTTCTTTCCCAGTAAAAGCCTAATAAAAAAAAAAGTATATATATACATGTATATATATATATTTAAAAATTTTACTAAAGGGAGCCTCTATTCTAAAAAAAAAATAATCAAAAAGGAGAAAAAAGAATAGGTAAATATAAGAGAAAAAACCAATCTAGTTACAATTACTAAATCGCAGTAGAAGTTCGGTAAAAAAAAGTAAAAGTAAAAAGGCAAACCTCACTTTGACATTTCTCTTTAAAAAATTGCCGCTAAATCAATTTTGTCAAGTTTTGTCAAAAATCTTACAGATTTCTTCTCTTTCTAGAGTGTCCTTAAGTCCCAAATATTAAAAAAAAAAAAGTTCTCACCAGCCGATACACTTTCTCTTTCTGTCTCTTCCTTCCGGAGCTGTTCCAGCTTCAGCAGCTTAATGGCTGCCTCTCCGCTGATGGTAAAAGGGCTTCTCTTGGATCAACCAGGGACTTTGCGATGTCCCTGGGATCAACAGAATGCACTCCTTGCTATCACTGTCTCTACGGGACGGTTTAGGTCCGTTGGGACCAACCAGGGGCAAAGATATCAGCTGCGATCTCGGAGCCCCGAGATTGCAGCTGTATTGCAGCGACGAAGCTCTGCCTTCCTTGGCTATGGCAGTGGATAGCTTTTTTAAGAAGTAGGCACATATTCCGTCCGGTCCAATAGATATAGATGGTTTTAGATTGCGATGAGAAATAACTTACTGAGAGAAGTTTACATTAGATTTACAAAGAAAGCCATTAAAAATAATACTATTTTAAAGGAAAAAGACTTCACACAGTGGATGGAGAAATAATTGGCTTTTTTCTTTAGTGAAAATAAAAAAGAAGATACTTCAATGCAGAATGTTTGGGATACAATGAAGGCATATGAGAGAGGATTAATAATAGACTATACAAAGAAAAAGAACATTAGGAAGAGGCAAACTATTAAAGCTCTAGAAGATGATCACAAAAAACTGGAAAAAGAATTACAGAAAATGCCACAGAAAAAGATATTAAATTTAAAATGGACATAATTAAACATAAAATGGGTCAGATAGAGAAAGAAGAACTGGCACAAAAAATTAGAAGTGCTAAACAGAACTATTTTGAAGATGCAAATAGGCCAGGTAGATGGTTAGCATATAAACTGAGAAAGGAGAAAGAATCAAGGAAAATATTACAGTTAATAGATGATCAAGGCCAAATGTGCTATGGTAATAAGGAGAAAAAGGCAATTATCCGAGACTTTTATGGACAATTATATAAACAGGAGGATTTTGATGAGGAAAAAGTTAAACAGTATTTACAAAATGCTAACCTAGCTAAGATACCTGAAGAGACTGAAAAAATGTTAGAAAGTACTATAACAATGATGGAACTAACTGAAGCATTCAACAGACAGAATAATGGAAAAGCACCAGGTCCAGATAGACTTCCGGCAGAATTTTATAAAACATTACAAGAATCATTGAGTATTCCACTGCTAGAAGTCATGAACGAAGTTATGTTAAATAAGAAAATACCTAAAACATGGTCAGAAGCTTATATTACACTTATTCCAAAAGAAGGGGCCGATCCATTACAAATCAAGAACTATAGACCTATTTCCTTATTGAATGCAGACTATAAAATCTTTGCCTCAATTTTGGCAGAAAGGCTCAAAAAATACTTAAACAATTTTATTCATCCTGATCAGAATGGATTCTTACCGAAGAGACAAATTAAAGACAACGTGAGGGTAATTTTGGACATTTTGGAATATTATGAGGCGCATCCTGAAAAACAAATGGCTTTGATATTCTTAGATGCCCAAAAGGCATTTGATAATGTGAACTGGAGATTTATGTTATTACTATTGGAACAGATGGGCTTTGCTAGAAAATTTATTCAAGCAATAGAAGCCATATACTATAAGCAAATGGCAAAAGTAATGATAGAGGGAGAATTTACAGACTCTATTAACATAAGAAAAGGCACAAGACAAGGATGCCCATTATCACCTTTGCTATTTGTACTGACTTTGGAAGTGTTGAATAGAAATATTAGAGAGGACCAAAATATAAAAGGAATGAAAGTCAAAAAAGAGGAATTTAAATTGCAAGCCTTTGCGGATGACTTGGTTTTCATTCTGGAAAATCCTCTAGAGACAGCCTTAAAACTATTGGAAAAGATAGAGACATATGGTGAGATGGCTGGTTTGAAAATAAATAAAGATAAAACAAAGATTCTGACAAAGAACATGTTATTAAAACAAAGAGAAGAACTGGCAGACTTATTGAAAATCCAAGTTACGAACAAGGTTAAATATTTGGGGATACATCTGACGTCAAGATGTACCACATTGAAAGAATAACTATATTAAACTCAAACAGCAGATAGCATCTGATCTGAAGAAATGGGAAAAAACCTTCAATTGTCATTGATAGGTAGAATTTCAACAATCAAGATGAATATTTTACCCAGAATTTTATATTTGTTCCAAACAATACCAATTAGGCTTGGCAAAGATTATTTTGAAGAATTAAATAAAATTGTGTTGAAGTATATATGGCAAGGTAAGAAAGCGAGAATAAAATCAAAACTTTTACAAGATGCTAGAATTAGAGGAGGATTTGGCCTTCCTAATTGGGAGTTGTATTACCAAGCTGCAAATTTAATGTGGGCCAAAGAATGGATAACATTAAGAAAGACTAGATTGTTGACATTAGAAGGACATGATTTACTACTGGGCTGGCATGCTTTTCTGTGGTATAAGGAAACTAAATCGCAGGGCTATTTTAGAAGGCATTATATACGGGAGTCTTTATGGTTGAATTGGGAGAAAATTAAGAGACAATGTTATTTGAAAATCCCAGTTTGGTTATCAACTATTGAAGCCTTTTCTTATCCTATAACATATAAGAAGGAACAAACAGTTAGATATGGGGAAATATTGGATGAAAAGAGTGAACTTAAAACGATGCAAAACCTAGAAGAACAAGGTATAAAGATGAACTGGTTTTCATATGCGCAAATACACTCAAGGTATCTTAAAGATTCTAAAGCAGAGGGATTTTATGATAAATTGACTGACTTAGATAGGATTTTGACAGGTACTGATGAAAAAGTGATCAAAAAATTATATAGTTATTTGTTGGAAATTAAACTAGAGGTTAAAGAAACGATGATTGCTTGGGGGAAGAATTTTGGATATGGGATTGATTTAGAGAAATGGCAAAAATTGTGGTCTCAAAATTATAAAATGACAATGTCAATAGCATATAAAGAAAATTTGTATAAGATGTTTTACAGGTGGCATTTTCCCCTGACAAGAATAGCAAGAATGTTCAAGAATAAATCTGAAAAGTGCTGGAAATGTCATCAGATACCTGGCTCATATTACCATATGTGGTGGACTTGTGAGGACGCTAGAAAATATTAGACTAGAATTCGCATATGGTTGGAAAAAATGACAAAGAAATATATAGATTTGAAACCAGAGATTTTTTTATTGGGAATCTTACCTGATACATATAATAAAAATTTGAAGTATTTGATTGTAAATGTATTAACAGCGGCTAGGATTGTATTTGCTAAAAATTGGAAGAGTGAGAAAATACCATCAGAGGAAGAAATTATTAAGAAAATATTGGAATGTGCTGAAATGAGTAGATTGACATTTGAAATTAGAGAACAAGAAGATAAACAATTCTATGAAGTTTGGGACCTTTTCTATCAATGGCTAGATAATAAAATATAATAATAGAACATTTAGAAATTTAGGATACAATGAATATATACTTCTTTTTTTTTCGTTTTCTTTGATACTATTTTTATAAAATTTTATTAAGATAGACTTGGTATGACTTGATGATTCGTTGTAAAATAAATTAAGTAAATTATAGTTATCTCGTTAAAGTATGAATTAACAAAATTATAGTCAAATGATTGTTTAATAATGATACCAGGCTATATAATTATTGATTGATAATATGAGCTATTATGTAATATAACTACAATGGAGACTACAAAATGGATGTACAAAAAAAAGTGGTAAACCAACCGATACACTGTCTGTAAATTTATGAAGGAGGATGATGTTTTTATGTTTTATGTTTTATGTGTTTTTGTTCGTGGTTAAAATTAATAAAACTTTTTTTCAAAAAAAAAAAAAACCAAGATTCTTTGGTTTGATCTACATCCAAGGGCTCTGGCACGTTCTCCTGATTATCTGCCGACCCAGGTGTAACTAATGAGAAAGGTCCGGGAGAGGATGAGGATTCCGAAACTTCCAGCAAAGCAGGTTCAAACCCCAATGCCCTATCTTCCTTTTCCTCCTGACTTCCATTTGTGTCACTCAACAAGGCAGGCTCAAACCTTAATGCCAGATCTTCCTCATCACTCGAGCCTATGTCTTCTGACAGAGCAGGTTCAAACCTAGTCACAACACTATCCCTCACCTCAGGGCCCTTCCCTGGAGTCTGATGATCCGGATGCGGTTTTAATGGAAACCGTTCATGGAATCTCCGGATAAGGTCCGGGGTGTGAACCGTGGAAGCATCCTCCCAGGAAAGAGCCTCTGATCCATTCTCCAGCCTCCCGACGAAGTACTGAAATCGTCCTTTCAGCCAGTGAGAATCCTGAATGCTGACCACCATATCATGAACAGCAGAATCATCACTGGGTACAGATGGAGAAACCTTACCAGCGGAAGAATGGAGAGTACACGATGGGGTTTCAGGAACCAGAAGGGAACGGTGGAAGACAGGATGAATGCGCATGGAGCACGGTAGGGTGAGCCGATAAGCAACGGGATTGATGACCGCCTCGATAGGGAAGGGACCAATGAAGCGATGATCCAACTTCTTTTTTTTTTTGAACAAATTTTATTGATTTTCCAAAACAATACACAGACAAACAAAACATAAAATATAATGACATAGGAATTTTTTTTTTCTTAAAAAGCCAATACAACAACTTATTTAAAGACAGAATTATTCCAAGTTATCACATTTCCAAACAAGCACAATTTGATATATATATTTACCTTATCTGTTCATCTTCATATCTTATCCCAAACTTCTCTTTATTACTCCCTTTCCTTCTATTTATTCAAGTTATATCTCTTTAACTTTAGATTGTATACATTTTTTATATCCATCTGTCTTATACATTTTCATTATTCTCTTCCAATAAAAAAAACAAACAAACAAGACATAAAACATAAAAACATAAACATCTTTTCCGAAAGTTGCTTGATCCCGGGTTAAAACTCATCATACAGACACCTCTTCAAAAATCACGTTCCTTTTATATATCATTCCATATTATTACCGTTTTCCATTTTCTATATAGCTTCTTCCTTTTTTTAACTCTCTTAATTTTATTCTACTCATCTCAGTTCAAGTCATAATACTTAACATTCTTTGTCTGTTCTCAACTATCCATTCATTTTTTCTCTTTAAACAAAACCTCTCCTGTACACTAATTAGAGTATGACGCCTTTAACTCTTTCCCCTAACCTGATAATACTTAATATCACACATAACTTGTATTGGGATTCTGTTTAGCACATCCTAAAGTCACACAATATATAAAGAGAAAAAGAAAAATTTTAATCGTACCTATTAATACTTATTTATATATTTATATCTTGAACATTTTATTCTATAAATGCCTATAATAACACAATCTTATGTACCTTACAGAATCCCTTTTTCAATTAAATTTACCCATTGTCTATAAATAAATTTTGTTTCTTCAAATCTTGCTTCCCATCATTGAGACTTCTCACCCCCCTCCTTTCTCCCTTGCTTCTTCTTTTCCTTACCCTGTTCACCCCTTTGTCTTTCCACCTCCCTTTCCTTCTTGTGCTTTCCCCCTTCCTGTTGTTTCCTTATCTTATATCCACCCTTCAACTCATTTTTATCTTTTTTGGTTGTTTTTTTAAGTTTTAGAATCCCTTTTTCCTTTTCCTCTTCCTCCTTCTTCTCCCCCAATAGGGTCACATGTTCATCAAAAATGGTTCCTTCTTTGTCCCAATTATCCTGCTGCGCAATCGATTCTCCATAGGAATGCACCGCCATTTCTAGAGATTGAAAAAGAATGTCCAAGGTATCTTTCCAGTCTTGTTCTTCCTTTTTATATTTTAGATATTCAGTTTTAAATTCATCCAAAAGTGGTGCCATTATGAAGAGGAAAATTTTTTCCCAAAACAACCACCCGAGTGTTTTTTAAACAAAGAAAAAAAAGTTTCCCAAAAGATGCAAAGTCACCAAACAATCCAGATAAACTATTTCATTTAGCACTTTTTCCCTTCTTCCATTTCTTTTTC
>NW_020771475.1:0-13536 GCF_900518735.1 Pseudonaja textilis | reverse complement strand
AGGGGCCCCGATAACCTTCAGCCTAGACACCGCTATTGCCCCAATCCGCCTCAAGCCCCGGCGAGTACACTTTGCGCTCAGGCCCAAGATCGACGAGCAATTAAATAAGCTCATCAAACAAGGAGTACTCGAACCAATGGACCATGCAAGGTGGGAGACCCCTATAGTCACCCCAGTAAAACAGACGGCTCAGTGAGAATCTGTGGGGACTATAAGGCCACCCTCAATCGTGCATTGCAACAAAGCGTCTACCCCATCCCAGTAGTGCAGCACCTCCTACACTCACTGTGGGGGGGGGGCAAGGTTTTCACCAAACTCGACCTGGCTCAAGCTTACCAGCAACTGCCGGTCGACGAGGAAACTGCAGAAGCGCAGACCATAGTCACCCACCATGGGGCATTCCGCTGCAAGAGACTCCAGTTTGGAGTCAGCGTAGCCCCGGGGGTGTTCCAAAGTTTAATGGAGAGGCTTCTCCAGGGCATAAAAGGGGTAGTACCCTATTTTGATGACGTGCTGGTATCAGCAGCCGACCAAAAACAATTGGAAAGCCGTCTGAGGGAGGTACTGCGAAGGTTCAAAGACGCAGGGCTAAAAGTCAAGAGAGAGTAATGCCAACTGCGCACAGCAAGAGTCGAATTCCTAGGGTACCTCCTAGACCAGCACGGAATCCACCCAACTGAGGGAAAAATCAAAGCCATCAAGGAAGCCCCAAGGCCCCAAAACAAAACCGAATTACAAGCGTTCCTGGGGTTGATTAACTTCTATAATGTTTTCCTGCCCCAAAAGGCAACCACGGCGGAACTGTTGCATAGGCTGCTCGACAAGGCAACCACCTGGAATTGGGGAAGGCGAGAAGAAGACGCATTCAACAAAACAAAAGACCTGCTCACATCGGACGCTGTTCTCATCCAATACAGCGAGACACTACCCCTCACGGTAACATGCGACGCATCCCCCTTCAGCATCGGAGCCGTCCTCAGCCACACCCTCACTGATGGAAAAGAAGCACCCATCGCTTTCTTTTCAAGGACTCTCTCAAAACTGGAAAGGAATTACAGCCAGCTGGATAAAGAGGCCCTTGCAATCGTCGCAGCCGTAAAGAAGTTCCACGAGTACCTTTACGGCAGGACTTTTTCCATCATCACAGACCACAAGCCATTGCTCGGAATACTGGCAGGGGACAGGGCCACCCCGAACATCCTATCCCTGAGGATGACGAGGTGGTCCGAATTCCTCACCGCCTACAATTACCGGCTGGACCATCGCCCCGGTAAGTCAATCCCGCACGCAGATGCATTGAGCCGCACGCCACTGCCCGACCTGGACGCTGACCCAGCACCCACCATGTCCTCCCTGAGCATAGAGACTTTACCCAACCTCCCCCTAACCACGTCAGACATTGCCCTGGCAACAAATAAAGACAAACGTCTGGCGCGGGTTCTAAGATGGGTGGAGAAAGGGTGGCCGGAAAAGGACGAGGGTGAGCAATTCAGAGCTTTCCGGAACCACCAAACAGAACTCTTCACACAAAAGGGTTGTTTACTGTGGGGGGGACAGAGTCATAATTCCGGAAAAGCTGCAAAAAAGAGTCCTGGACATGCTGCACGAAGGGCACCCTGGCATCGTTAGAACAAAAGCCCTGGCCAGAAGTCATGCCTGGTGGCCAGGGATGGACAAAGAGATTGAAGCCTGGGTGGCATCGTGCAAGCAGTGCCGAGAATCCAGACCAAGCCCCCCGCCGCCCCGGTCCTAGAATGGGAAACCCCCAGAGGACCATGGTCCCGGATTCACATAGACTTCACGGGACCCACCAGAGGACACACCTTCCTGGTGACAGTAGACGCTTACTCCAACTGGCTGGAGGTAAGCAACATGAGAACAACCACCACAGAAGCCGTCATCAAGGAGCTCAGCAAGCTATTCACAACCCACGGCCTCCCAGATGTCATCATATCGGACAATGGCCCCCAGTTCACCGCACTGCCCTTCGAAAGATTCCTAGCAGAACGGGGGATCCGCCATGCGTTGACAGTACCAGCTCACCCAGCAGTGAACGGAAGGGCAGAGAAAATGGTCCAGTTCACGAAAAGGACAATTCAAAAAATCGAAACCGGGGAAATACAGGACAAGATCAACAGGATGCTACTAATGCAGCACATAACCCTGAACACAACAACGAACAAGAGCCCAGCGGAGCTGCTGATGGGAAGAAAGCTGCGATCACCACTCGACCGCCTGCACCCCACATACAACCCAGAGAAGCCCCCCGACTCCACCAGCAAGCACCGGGCATTCGCACCAGGAGACGCAGTCTATGCGAAAAACCTCACAGGGGACCCACTCTGGATACCAGCAACGATAACCCAGGTAACGGGTCCCCGCTCGTAACGACTACTAACAAATGACGGACGAGCATGGAAATAACACATCGACCAGTTAAGGTCGAGAACCACCGCGGGAAATACAACTGACACGCAAGCACCAGAAACAGAGGGGAACCGCCAAGACACCAACCAAGAGGGGAGGGAAAGCCCCAAAGAACAAAACAGACAAACCCACCCAAAAAGGAACCAGCAGTACTCACCGACCGAAGCACCAGGGAGCAACCCACTCGAAGCCTCGCCTGGAAGGAGCAGCAAAGCCAGCTCAACCAGCCCGGGAAGCCCGAGCGGGAGCAGCCAAGCCAGCAGCTCGACCAGCCCGGGTAGACCAGGAGGGAGCTACGGCAAAAGGCCCGACTCACCCTTCCAGACATTTCCATCGACGAGGCGGAGAGCGACAAGGATCCCAACCAAACCAGCCGATGGCCAAGAAACAACTAATCTACGCAGGTCCAGTCGGCAAGTATGGAGCCCCGCCTAATTACGGGACTATGTTACGTAGGACCGAACCAAGAGGGGAGGGGTGTTCTGTATGGACATTTACATTCTTGAAATCCGGCAACCCAGATTGGACGAGCGTGCAGACACTGGATTGGTCGAGCGCGCGGCACTGATTGACCGTTTGGAATCGACTGCGATTGGCCGAGCCGATCGTGGGCGATTCGAACAGGTGTCATTGGCCGCAGCACCCAGCACCAGATCCATATAAGCCGTGGCTTCACCCAGCCACACGCACTTGTTTTAAGCCTTAATAAATGAGCTGAACTCAGGTCACTGCCTCGCGTCTTTTGTGCGTATCGGCCGATACGACAGAAAGGGCCGTGATAGGAGGGAATGACTTTTGGGGGAGAGATTCTGCCTGGGGAAGAAGCAGAGAAGAGGAGGAAACCTACAGCTGCATAAAAAAGGGGTCGGTGGGAAATTTGTACTTTCTGGCTCCCCAAATCTTGTCAGTACAGCATTACAGCGAAGTGGGCCTAGCTCAGGTTTCCTGTCTGGACTTCCTGGGAGAGGATGCCCTGACAATTTTCTTCTTCAGAAATCCGTGTTTCTGATAACCAACCTGTTGCTTTCATGGAGTTCATAAATCTCCTTTTTTATGTTGTTCAACTATATTTTGTCAAAATCTATATTGTCAAAATACGATCGACAATTTTTTGTGAACTTTTTTCGTTCATTTGTAAGATAGGGGTAACACCTATTTTCCCAATGAAGCATGTGTGTAAATTAGACAACTATAGAAGAAAGATTAAATATTGAAAAAGCGTCTTGGATAAGAAACCAAGTTTTGTGCTTTTAAAATTGCTGCATGTTCCGGTTCTAGTTCCATCTTTTCCTGGAGAAGAATGAGTTTGTCAATATTTCCAACATTAAACTTTACACTGACCCAAATGGAGAGGTAGCAGCAGATCTGATCATTTCGGGCTTCTTGGTTCTTCCCAGGAATAATCCCAGGGAAGAGGCTCTGGCGTATTTTAAAAGAAACAGACTTTCTATCAGGCAAGCTGTTCTTTTATGGCTAAAGCTGCTCAACAAGGTAGGAGAAAGTTTTGCTGTCTTCTCTCTGTTTTCCAAAGCCTGAGGTCCCATTTCAAGATGGCTGATGCTATTCCCCAAATGTGGTTGACCTTCACTGAGAACTGAATCTGGGCAGGAGAAACCGGATTTTCGCTTAGGCTGCTTGGGAGGCTTCCATATTGTTCCATTTTGTGGACCATGTACAATTAAGGGTCTCCATCAAAGGGGTGAGAAACCCACAAGGGCTGGGGAATGTGTCCCTAGTAGCTTCTGGTTGTTTCCTCCTTGTGTCCAGAAGAGCAACGAAGGCAGCAATTCTGCTGACCGGGGCCTGAATCCAGGCTTTGACCGTATCGGATGGGATTGAATCGTGAGTGGACGGATATCCTTTTGGCCCCATTGGAATAAAGAAGCTTCTTCTCGTCCTGCTTGGGGAAAGTGTCCCCTGAAGGGGCAGCTCCATAATCTGGGAGACGCTTAAGGAGGCCAGACCTGGCCAGAGCAATCCATGCCTCCCTTTCACCCTCCCTGGGATGGAGCAATCGGCCTTCTGCTCCTAGGAAGCAGCTCCAAGGCTTTCAGTTCACCTGAAATTATCAAGATTGTTCTGATATCACACCTTCAAATTATGGGTGTAAGAAGAGGGGAGAAATGCATGTTAATGGGGTCATGAGAAGGAACCGGCTGGTTATCACTTAATGCTGAAATCTTTTCTCAGTTCCATCCAGGGGTGGGATTCAAATTTTGTAACAACTGGTTCTGTGGGTGTGGCTTAATTTGTGGGCGTGGCTTGGTGGACATGTGACCAGATGGGCATGTCTTATTGGCCATATGACTGGCAAACAAAATAGAAGTGGTCTTCACTTAATGGCCAGTTGCTTGGCAAGTGTTCTAATTTATGACTGATCTCCCCAGAGCTGCTTGACCTGTTTTTGGAGTTTTGACAACCATAAATACAAACACACAAACACACATGCGCACAGAACCTTCTGACCCTGCTATTCCTTGATTCTGTAAGGATCTCCTGCTGGAGCAGTGGTTTGGACTATATGACCTCCGAGAACCCTTGCAGGCCAGCCCTAGATTGTTGCATTGCTTCAAAGAGTCTTCTGAAGTCGGGGTTTGTGTCCTTCCTTCCTCTTTTTTTTTTCTCTCTCCCTCCTTCCATGTATTTATCCATACATATATATCATTCACTTTCTCCATTCTCCGTCTCTTCCTTTCTTTTTCTTTCTTTGTCCCTTCCTTCCATCTCTCCCTTTCTTTGTCTATGCCTTTTCTTCCTTTTGCTTCCTTTCTCTCTTTTCTTTCTCTTTCCCTCTTCTTTCTTCTCTCTCTCTTCCTCTTCTCTCATTCCCTCTATTTTACTCTTTCCCTCTCTTTTTCTCTCTTTCCCCCTCTCTGTATCTCTCTCTCTCTCTCTTTCTCTAACTTCCCCCACTCCACTCTGTGGGTGTGTGTGTGTGTGCGCACGCACATGTGTGTGTAAAAGAGGGGCATGGGTAAGTCTGACCAGGTCTGGTCTCTTTAAGAACCTCCCCAACTATGAACCGGCCCTTTCAGGGGACACTTTTCCCCAAGCAGGACGAAGCTTCTCTCCCAATGGGACCAAAAGCACCTCCATGATCATGATTCAAATTCATGTGAATTCAGGCCCTGCTCAACAGAATTCCCTTTTTTTCTTTGCTAGTTTGGGCACAAGGAGCAAACAAACTTGAAGCTCTTAGTGACACATTCTCCACCCCTTGTGGGATTCTCACAAGTTTGAAGGAGACACTAAACCATAGATGGTTCACAAAGTGCAGCAATGCGAGAAGGTGAGGCCGACGGTGGGGGATAGCGAAGTGGTCGGGTCCCTATCTTCCCCTCTCTCTCCCACACTCGCTGTGCGTATGTGTGTATGTGTGTATCTGTGAATGTGTGTGTGTCTCCCTCAAGCCAGCAAGCTCTCCTTAGAGCTTTTCAGTACTTCTTTCATTTCTTATTTTTTGAATCCAGACTGGCTGAACAACGATTGCCAGACCATGGTGGAAGTGTCCATTCTCCTCCTCCTCTTCCTCCTCCTCTTCCTCCTCCTCTTCCTCCTCCTCTCTCACCCGGCAGCTGTAGATGGATCAGGAAGGTGCAGTTGTGTGGGGAGATTCTTTCTCCTCAAGTGAGCAGCCACCCACCCCATACCAGGTTTTGCTGTGCTTTGGCATTTGCTTGAGGAGCATCTCCCCATGCACGTGCATCCTCCCGGTCCTGCCATAAATGAGAGGAAAAGGAGGAGGGTTGCTTCCACCGTGGTCTGACAATTGTTCAGCCAGTCTGGATTCCAAAAAGAAGAAATGAAAGATGTAACGAATAGTGACAAGGAGAGCTTTGCCGGCTTGGCCATGCCACAGCTTTCAGGGAGACACACACACACACAGAGTGGGAGAGAGAGAGAGGGAAGATAGGGACCCAGCCACTAGGCAACTCCCACCGTCATCCTTACTTTCTCAGGGCAGGCGAGGGAGGGGAGGGTGAGGGGCAGGGCAAAGCGCTTCATCAAGGTGAAGAGGGGGCGACCAAGCACAGGCGAGTAGAGACCTGGGAACGGCAGCTCCTGAGGGGCTTTGAGGTGAGACGGCCTGGAGCGTCCAAGATACGAGTGAGCATTGCACCACAGGTTCATCTAATCGACCACTTCTTTGGTGCTGGCTTTATGGAGCCACGCATTGAGGCCTGAGCTCATATGCGACAGCACTGCCTTTAACTGCGCTCGCTTGTACGTGCCCAAATAATCTGGCGAAGACACCAGAGGAGTCGCTCAGTTAGACTTCCCCCCTCCGCTGTCTTCCTCCTGCACAAAAAGGCCATTCCCTGAGCTAAGAAGGGAAGGAGCTGCGGCTCGACTCACTCAATCCCTAGGACTACCCCAATGGTCCTGATTCTGCTAGGAGAGGGCAGCTCCACCTGGAAATCCCCCTTTCCCTTGATGGTCTGACTTCCCCTGGCCCGCCTCCAGCCTGAACACCAGCTTGGACCACTAGAAGGCCACTTCCCTGCTTCTCAATGGCACTCCTGTACCAGCCACTGCAGGACCCTCCACCTCCTTCCCCAAATTCTCCCTCAACTTCAAAATGACAACGCCTGTTGCCTTAATGGATGCAACCGGGTGGTTGTGGCAAGGCCAACCAGGGGTGATTATTCTGGGTCCAACAATGGGGCTGTGGGCGGCAGAGGGAAGGGATGGTAGACAAATGGGCCATGCTCCTGATCTCCCTCCCCCACACCTCTGCCTCACCGCCGGCAGGGTCCAGCAGCTGCGTGAATCCCAGCTAATCCCATGTGGAGAGGCTCATGTTCTTCTGCTGCTGGGAAAGCAAGAGAGTCTTTCCCTGCACACTGAAAGGTTTGCAACTTCCTCTCCAAGGGGGAAACGGGTGGCTCTGGGTGGCTTCAAGTAGCCTGCTTGAATCCTGTTTCTCTCTGCCACCCTGAGCTGTGCCGGGAAAGACTCTCTTGCTTTCTCAGCAGTAGGAGGACACGAGACTCTCCACATGTCTTCCAGTACAGCGAAATGTAGCTCGGGTCCCCACCAGTCTGCATCTCGCCTCTCACCTGGATTCACTGCAGATACTGGCCTTTCCTGCTGGGGGTGAGGGCGACGCATGGTGGCAGCAAAAGGCAAGTGGGGTGGAGGGGTTAAAAGTGACAGGCAGTGGCAGATAGGCGACTGGGCCCCAGAGCTTGCAGAGCCTCCCTCACCCAGGGAGGGAGCGGCACCCAGGGCCACAGCGGAAGGCATGCAGCAATGGCTGGCCTGGCGAGTGGGCAAAAGCAGGCTGCAGATGATGCTGCGCATGCACAATAAGGACTGACTGGGAGCGGAGGGGAGGGGCAGGTGGAGAGGGGCGGGGCCAGTCAGTTGTGTGATTTTCTGGTTCTCCAAACTGTGCGGAATCATAACAACCGGTTCTATACAACTGGACAGAACCAGTAGAATCCCACCCCTGGTTCCATCTCTCCAGACTTTTCTATTTAATAAAGTCCTTTTTTTTTTGGCAATGTGAGATGCTAAAAGCAAAAGAGAGGAACTAAAGGAAGAATCTTCCAGAAGTTATATCTCCAACCATTTGGAAATAATGAGAGATTTTGTCTTTACTTAAGTGAAGACCAGAGGCTAATATCTAATATCTTGTCCAATATCCATTTTTACCTCCATTTTCCATGGATGGAGAGTCCTAACACATTTCCTTTGGCAATCCTGTTTTTTTTCTGCTCAGTCCTTTCCTCAATCTGAATGTGTGGAAAGTTGTCATCCTGGATTTGTCAAGAGGGCTCGAGAAGAAGAGCCAGTTTGCTGTTACGACTGTGTTCCTTGTCCGGAGGGGACCTTCTCCACTCAGAAAGGTGAGTGACACCAGAGGAAAATGGGAGGCCTGGTGGAACTGGATCCATCCAGATCATTGTCATGAAAGTGTGAATTAAAAAACACTTTGAAGCTGAATTGGTTTCTTCTTTATTTCCAAAATGCCCCATTTCTTCTCTAAACAGAAGAACAAAAAGACTGTGAAGGAAGGGCTGATAGAGAGAAGTGGCTGTGGCAGACTGGGCAAGTTTTACTACTGCCAGCGAAAATATTCCTTCTTTTTAGCTTGGATGTGTCCTTCCTTCCACATTGACTTCTCCAGGAACACCTGAGTTCCTTAAAGTGTGAGGAATGGTTTTAGGTCCACCACCTGAAAGTAGAATTGCAATGCAGTCTACATGGGTTCCTTTTGAGGAACACTGAAAAGGTGTTGCTGATATACGAGATACACAATGTGGCGGCATGGATAGGTATGCCTATATGTGTCTGCACCCGTACCACCACTGCTCCAATGGCCATTCCAAATTATTTGCAACAGTCACTTGATCTGCCAGCCAGCTCTGAGGCAAGTATGACAAGAATTGACACCTGACAGATACGTTTCTCTAGAAAGATTAATTGAATCATTATTTACCTTTAGTAATGGAGGTTCCTATCAATATTCTGAACATTGCAAAGGAAATCGTTCAAGTCGTAAGCCTTCACTCAATTTCATAGCCTGTCAAAAATATACCATAGCTATATTTTTTAACAAGTGATACACTTATTTTTTGTCTATGGAGATATTAAGAAATCCATCCCGGAAAATGCTCCTGATAATCACTTGTTCCCAAACAATGTATAATATATCTTGATATGCAAAGGACAAAGAAATATGGGGTTGTTGTTTTTTTTCTCAGATACAGAAAAATGCACCAAATGTCCGGATGATAAATACCCAAATAAAGAAAGAGTCCAATGTATCCCCAAAGTGATAACCTTCCTGTCTTATGAAGAACTTCTGGGCATCATCCTGGTTTCTTTTGCCCTATTGTTGTTCCTAACCACAGGCCTTGTTTTAATCATCTTCATTAAATACCGAGAAACTCCCCTTGTCAAAGCCAACAACCGGGACCTCTCCTACATCCTCCTGGTCTCCCTCCTGCTTTGCTTCTTGTCTTCTTCTCTCTTCATTGGTCAACCAAGGAAAGCCATCTGCCTTCTCCGACAAACGGTTTTCAGCATCATCTTCTCAGTTGCCATTTCTTCTCTCTTGGCCAAAACTATCACAGTGGTGCTGGCTTTCCTGGCCACAAAACCAGGAAACCGAGCAAAGAGATGGCTGGGGAAGAGCTTGGCCAACTCCATCATCCTGTCTTCTTCTGGTGTCCAAATTCTCATTTGTTCCATCTGGCTGGGAGTTTCTCCCCCCTTCCCTGACTCTGATCTCCACTCCCAGCCTGGAGAGATCATCCTTCAATGCAACCAAGGGGCCGTTGTCATGTTTTATGTCACCCTCAGCTACATGGGCTTCCTGGCTGCCGTCTGCTTCACGGTGGCTTTCCTGGCCAGGAATCTGCCTGGGGCCTTCAACGAAGCCAAACTGATCACCTTCAGCATGCTGGTCTTCTGCAGTGTTTGGGTGACTTTTGTGCCCACGTACCTCAGCACCAAAGGGAAACACATGTTGGCTGTGCAGGTCTTCTCCATCCTGGCTTCCAGTGGTGGTCTGCTGAGCTGCATCTTCATCCCCAAGTGCTACATTATCCTTCTGAGACCAGAGCTGAACACAAAGGAGCATCTCACAGCCAGAACAAATGTAAAAACATGAGATATAGCATCATTATGATAGCAGAAGAATTGATAATGTTTCTTTTATTTGATTTCCATTTAGATAGTATGCAGGAGTCAAAGAAAATGATATCTGTATTTTTCAAAATGGGGAATTGTTGAATGACTGGTATTCTTGTAGTTCTGTCCCCTTTCAATAAATATTGCAAAAGAGACCTCTGTAAAATTCAGAGGAATTCAGCTGTTCAGCAACAGATACTGAACATGACACCTTATAACAAACGTTTGACATACTTGTTCCAACTGACAGCAGCTAAACCTGTGGGTGGGTGTGAGAGAATGAGTAGGAAATGAGGTCAGGAGGAAACTGTGGGAACCAAACACCAGCCTGGTTGCCTGATCCTCTCCCTAAAAATGCCGGAATGATGTGAAATGCCATGCTTGACTGGCTCCCAGCTGAGGACGGAAATCTTCATCCATCTTATATTAGTCTTTCTTGATTTCCTGATAAAACCTCCTTTGCAGAAAGAATTCAGCAGAACAGCTTTCTGGGATTTCAGTTTGGGATTGTATGTACTTCACAGAAAAAAAAAGTAAATAAAAAAAAAGTTTGTAAAGAAATTTCTATTGTATATTTTTTTTCTTTCAACAACCAGAGAAATAAATAGCCATTTTCAGGCCCTTTAATTTTCCACTCTACAATTTGTTCCTTAACCATTTCTCTGCTCCTCCTCCAAACTTTTCTTGTCTTTGAAGGGCTGGAGAAGATGTCCAGAGAAAGGGGACCTTGGGACTCTTCCCAGGAGGAGGTGGCAGAGATACTGTCTCAAGACAGCCGCATCATTGACCAGGTCACAAACCTCCAATACTGCATAAGGTTCATCCAGGTCCAAGAAGGGGCTGAATAAGTGGGGAGGGGACTTCTAGGTTTCTAGGAAGAGGCACCCATGGAAGCTGCTCTGCTCTCCAACCACAGAGATCGCTGATCAATTGGGAATCAATTTTTTTGTCTCATAAATGCTCCTAATTGTGAATAGGATCCCTTTGAAAATTCCATTTGAAGGAGATAAGAAAAGCTCTGTTGGATCAGAAGAAGGTCAGTCTAAGATTCACACAAATCCCTCTGGTTCTTGCACAAGCAGTAGAAGAAGGCAGAGACTTGTGGCTTTGTGCCACATGGAAGAGGGGTTTATCCAGAGGTGGAATTCAGTAGGATTTGACCAGTTGTGGAGAATTGTTAGTGGAAATTTTGAGTGGTTCAGAGAACTGGCAAATACCGCCTCTGACTGGCCTTGCCCTCATCTCTTCTCTGCCTCCCACTGAGTCCCAGATGATTGGCTGGATTGGTTGCCCTGCACAGGAGAACGGAGCTGGAAAGCAGGTTAGTCGGGAGATGTCGAAATGGGCTTTTGGAGTAACATTCCACTGCCATGCCCAACAAGCCACGCCCAAGCCCCACCCACAAACCCATGCCCACAGAACCAGTAGTAAAAAATAATGATCCCCACCACAGCGATTATCCCACAATTTCACTTTCCTCCATCACTACCCACAATATTGGACACTCGGCCATCTCACACTCTAGGTATCTCCAATTTTCGTATCTCACATTAATCTGAGAAAATGTTTCCAAATTTACCACCCCAAATTCAATAAGAATTAAGGCAGGACTGGAATTCAAAAGTCTCCTGGTGATCCGCTCAATGTCCCCCAGGAAGTTTTCCTGCCTGAGGGAGAATTAGAACTCAAAGCCTCCCGAATATTGGCTAATACAACCAACAAGTCCTAAATCAATTATTGTCAGAAATGTCACTCAAATTGACCAGCAACTCATGCAAAAAAATTAGGCTGTGCATTTCCCAGAGGATGGGTGGGCTCCATAAACAATGCCATTGTTTCATTTGAGGAATGAAGGCAGAGATGGAAGGTTCTGGAAATGCCATTTTACAGGATGCACCTTCTTTAGGCTCAACTGCCCCTGTTTTTCTTTGTACAACACCTGATCTAAGGAATCTCTGAAACACTGTCTTGGGTTTAGGTCCAGGGGCCACAGGAGAAGTCTCCCATCCTAAAACGTATCCTGATCCCTTTCTATTTTTTTTTTGAACAAATTTTATTGATTTTCCAAAACAATACACAGACAAACAAAACATAAAATATAATGACATAGGAATTTTTTTTTCTTAAAAAGCCAATACAACAACTTATTTAAAGACAGAATTATTCCAAGTTATCACATTTCCAAACAAGCACAATTTGATATATATATATTTACCTTATCTGTTCATCTTCATATCTTATCCCAAACTTCTCTTTATTACTTCTTTTCCTTGTATTTATTCAAATTATATCTCTTTAACTTTAGATTGTATACATTTTTTATATCCATCTGTCTTATACATTTTCATTATTCTCTTCCAATAAAAAACAAACAAACAAGACATAAAACATAAAAACATAAACATATTTTCTGAAAGTTGCTTGATCCCAGGTTAAAACTCATCATACAGACACCTCTTCAAAAATCATGTTCCTTTTATATATCATTCCATATCTTATTACCGTTTTCCATTTTCTATATAGCTTCTTTTTTTAACTCTCTTAATTTTATTCTACTCATCTCAGTTCAAGTCATAATACTTATCATTCTTTGTCTGTTCTCAACTATCTATTCATTTTTTCTCTTTAAACAAAACCTCTCCTGTACACTAATTAGAGTATGACGCCTTTAACTCTTTCCCCTAACCTGATAATACTTAATATCACACATAACTTGTATTGGGATTCTGCTTAGCACATCCTAAATTCACACAATATATTACATAAAGAGAAAAAGAAAAATTTTAATCGTACCTATTAATACTTATTTATATATTTATATCTTAAACAATTTATTCTATAAATGCCTATAATAACACAATCTTATGTACCTTACAGAATCCCTTTTTCAATTAAATTTACCCATTGTCTATAAATAAATTTTGTTTCTTCAAATCTTGCTTCCCATCATTGAGACTTCTCACCCCTTCCTTTCTCCCTTGCTTCTTCTTTTCCTTACCCTGTTCACCCCTTTGTCTTTCCACCTCCCTTTTCTTCTTGTGCTTTCCCCCTTCCTGTTGTTTCCTAACCTTATATCCACCCTTCAACTCATTTTTATCTTTTTTGGTTGTTTTTTTAAGTTTTAAAATCCCTTTTTCCTTTTCCTCTTCCTCCTTCTTCTCCCCCAATAGGGTCACATGTTCATCAAAAATGGTTGCTTCTTTGTCCCAATTATCCTGCTGCGCAATCAATTCTCCATAGGAATGCACCGCCATTTCTAGAGATTGAAAAAAGAATGTCCAAGGTATCTTTCCAGTCTTGTTCTTCCTTTTTATATTTTAGATATTCAGTTTTAAATTCATCCAAAAGTGGTGCCATTATGAAGAGGAAAATTTTTTCCCAAAACAACCACCCGAGTGTTTTTAAACAAAGAAAAAAAAGATTCCCAAAAGATGCAAAGTCACCAAACAATCCAGATAAACTATTTCA
>NW_020771474.1:0-13540 GCF_900518735.1 Pseudonaja textilis | reverse complement strand
AGAATTTCCATTGATGTCCTTTACAGCAAATGCCAGAGCCAAAGTGTATTGGAAATTTTGGGTGAGGAGCCTTCAGTGAGAATCATAAACTGAATAAATATACTTCTGCTTTAGATTCGGACAGTAAATATTTTAAATATATGTGTGTGTGTGTGTATATACATATACACACACACATTTAAAATATCTACTGTCTGAAGATATCTACTGTCTGTCATAAAGACACATGTACACAACACACACATACTTAGTGTGTGCATATATGTCTGTTTGCACATGCATACATATATACTTACACCCAAAAACAAATATCTGGAAAACCATAATTTGATTATATGATAGAGAATCCTAGATACGGTGGAGCAGTAAGCTAAAATCAAACCGAGAAAGCATTTGTACCCTGCTTTCTTCTGTATTTAAAATTCTTCTTCTGTTCTTAAGATTTTAAATTCATGATAAAATATCTCTTCCAGAATGAATTTGGATGCTAAGGTAGTATTTGATTTCAGTTTTGTCTATATTTTGCCCACTTTTTTCTAAGAGCAGGAAGTCAGTTCCATTTTTCCACCATAGAATTGTAAAAACTAGAAAAGTTTCTCAAACACATCAGAGGGCTTAGTGTTTTAATTTTTGTTTGAGATGAAATGTGAAGAAGTTTGGGATTATACTGAGGAGATCTCCAAGTTTTGAATTTTTCGACCTTTTTAGTGTCCTAGAAAGTTGATTTGTCTCAATTTAACCTCTAGTGATTGAACACGCTGATTTTCTCCCAGTTATGGAATTAAAAATGGCTAACCATGGATACTGGATTAATAACTGAAATGTTTCAACAGAAAAATGGAACATAGATAATCCAGTATAGGTAGAAATAAGGAAAATAAGAAGAGGAGCTGCAGGAGTAGTAACAGGGAGATACTTACATGTACCGATCAAGTACTTCACGAGAAGGAAGGCTTTGGAAAGTGATCTCATTTGAAAGAAAGAAGACTTGATAAATAATTGCAGCAATGATTAAGTCTCCAGACTGATAATACTTGTGAATGACTGGAAGAGGACTACTGAGCTTGCAATTGTAAATAGGAGAAATTAACAGGGTAGGAAAAAAAGTTAAAACTACGGTCCTGATCATAGCCAACTCAGTGTAATATATAGTCATTATAGACATTAAAGAGCAACTGCTATGTTACCATTCAACCAAAGCCATGGGTTGGGCACTCATTTACATTACCAAAGATAATACAATGAAGGTTATCTGGAATTAAGACAAGGATGTATCACAGATCAAACACAAATCCTTCTTTTTCTCCATGCAGGCAGTTCTTTATATGTCTGTGCAGATGTGAATGCTATGTAACGTCTTAATCTTAGGGTCATAATTTTGTCAGTGTCTACTGAAATTCCCTTGAGAGATAGAGTAGAAGGGACACTGACTAAACTTAATTAGTAATCAGTACTATTATTTTTTCCAAAAGTACTGTCTTTGAAGAATATCAGAAGGAAACATGTTTACCACTTCTCAGTACTCACTGCAACACTGCTATTAACCTTTGAAACTAATACACAAAGTAGAAAATGGTCCAGTGGGAGGTTATATTTATTTTATTTATTTGTCAATTGTTTATGAGATAAGTAAAAGTGTATACATAATTATGAATACATGAAATGAGTACATATAAGAAAAATAAAAGAAAAATAAAAGAAACAATAGGACAGGGACGGTAGGCACGTTGGTGCGCTTATGCACGCCCCCTACAGACCTCTTAGGAAAGGGTTGAGGTCAATAGTAGACAGTCTAAGGTTAAAGTTTTTGGGGTTTGGGGAAGAAACTACAGAGTCGGGTAGAGTATTCCAGACATTGACCACTCTGTTACTAAAGTCGTATTTCCTGCAGTCAAGCTTGGTGCGGTTAACCTTGAGTTTGTATCTGTTGTGTGCTCTTGTGTTGTTATAGTTGAAGCTGAAGTATTCATTGACATGTAGGACATTGCAATGTACGATTTTATATACCATGCTTAAATCAGACCGAAGACGGCGTAATTCAAGGTTTTCTAGTTCTAGAATTTCAAGTCTGGTGGCATAAGGTATTCTACAACGAGTAGAGGAGTGGAGAACTCTTCTTGTGAAATATTTCTGGACTTTTTCAATTGTGCTAATATCAGATACGTAATGTGGGTTCTAGACTGATGAGCTGTATTCGAGTATTGGTCTAGCAAATGTTTTGTATGCTCTAGTTAGTAGTGTGATATTACCAGAGAAAAAGCTATGTAAGATTAGGTTAACAACTCTTAATGCCTTTTTGGCTATGTAGTTGCAGTAGGCACTAGCACTTAGATCATTAGAGGTGAGTATTCCAAGGTCCTTTACAGAGCTTGGATCATCAACAAGATCTTGACTATTCAGCTTGTATTTTATTTTCGGATTTTTTTTGCCAATATGTAAGACAGAGCATTTATTTGTTGAGATTTGAAGTTGCCATTTGTTTGACCATTCTGATACACAGTCAAGATCTTCTTGAAGGGTAGCAGTATTGTCTGTGGTATTGAACAGCTTTACATCATCAGCGAAAAGAACGCAGTTGCTCTTAATATGATCACAGAGGTCATTTATGTAGAGTATGAAGAGAGTTGGTCCTAGAACACTGCCTTGGGGGACACCACTATTGACAGGTACAGAATTTGATAGGACACTCCCAATTTTGACCATTTGTTGTCTGTTTGACAGGAATGCTTCTATCCAGTTATGCAGTTGTCCAGAGATACCATAGGATTTTATTTTTAGTAGTAGTTTGTCATGTACCACTGAATCAAAGGCTTTACAGAAGTCTATGTAGATTGCATCTATTGTTTTGCCCTGATCAAGTTGTGTAGTCCATATGTTTTTGCAGTGTAAGAGTTGCAGATTACAGGATAGTTTTTTTCTGAAACCAAATTGTTTATTGCAGAGTAGGTTGTTTGTCTCTAAGTGGAGGATGATGGATTGGTTAATAATTGATTCCATGACTTTACAGGTGACGCAGCATAAGGAGATTGGTCTGTAATTTTCAACTAGGCAAGGGTCTCCCTTTTTGAAGATGGGGATGACTGTGGCTTGTGACCATGGGTTAGGCAAGGAACTGGTCCTGAAAGATTTTTCAAAGATTATGCTTAGAGGTTTGGCTATGGCAGTGGATAACTTTTTTAAGAAATAGGCACATATTCCATCCGGTCCAATAGATAGGGATGGTTTTAGATTGCGTAGTGCTTTTTCAACATTGTCTTCTGTAAAATCGATATGTATTAGATCACTGTAGTTATCTGTGGTTCGGCTAGGAAATTCTGGGCATGATCCATTGCTGTTTACAAATACTGAGCCAAAAAATGTGTTAAAGATGTTGGCTTTAATGGTGTCATCGTTGCAGTCTTTACCATTAGGTCCTATCAAGAAGAAAGCAAAATACAATTAGAAAGAAAAAGAAACATGTCTGTGGAGGTCATAGTGTTCTCTCCTTTGTTAAATACAGGATCTACCTTATAAAGTGGTACGGTAACAATTACTTAAGCTTTAGAAGGATTTACTGACCCCATATCCCATAAGCCTGTGCATTTTGTTAAGTGGGACCTAGTAGGAAAGCAGTTTCTGCCCTGGCCTTATCTTGGAGATCATTCTTGCTCTCAAGATGTGGCTGGCCCCAATCCAGTCATCCTTCTGGAAGGCTCTTAAAAGACCAGAAAGTCAAATATCCTGGGGATCATATCTTAGAGGGGATCCTACTACATCATGTTATATGACAGAAAATGGTCTGTCTTGACATGACACAATATGATATTTAATTGAAGTGCACTGTCGGTTATCCTATTTTGCCATTTAGTTTCTATCTTTGTAATTTAGTATGGAATAAATCAACAAATGAAAGTTAAAATCAAATACTAATCTACTTTTACAAACAACTGCTATTTTTATTTTTTGTTCTTTTTTGTTCTTTTTTCTTTATTTTTCTTCTGCCATTTATAAAAAATAATAAGTAGCAATCTAATGGAGATTTCACTTTTTAGTATGTAGCTCAAGAAAGAAACATTTATTACACTACAAAAAAATTCCATTCATTTTACAGTTATTTATTAAGGATTAGATAGCTCAAGATTTTCAGTCACCATAATACCGATTAAAAATTCAACCCCATTTATATTATTAAATCACCCATATATTCAATATATTCCTTTCCTTACCCATTTGGTAAGTTATCTTCCCTTCTGGACACTGTCTACAGTCATAGCGGCACGATAGTGTCCCTTCTATTTTTACCTTACTGTAGCCAAAAGGACATTTCCCATTACAGATGGAAAGAGGAATTCGAATTCTTTCACATTAAAAGCATATAGGTTGCAAGTGTTTATTTTATCAGGTATATATCGCCTAACTTTTCACATCTTCATCAAAACTAAATGTCCCATTTCCCCATTTTCTTTTGTTTTAAATTTTAAAAAGAGTATACTTGGAATATTGCATCCAATTTTGATTGCCACAATAGAAAAAGATCTGAAGAGTATAGACAGAGTGCAGAGAACTGCAACCAAGATGATTCGGGATTGGAGGCTAAACCATATGAAGAACAGTTGCAAGCAGTCTTCCAATATCTTAGGGCCTTCTGCAAAGAAGAGGCATTCAACCTATCTTTAGGATTCATTTCATTATATATATTGCATTATTTTTTACCATATCCCATTTTATTTTACTGTTTTATCTTCTGTAATTTTATTGTATTTTACTGTGTCTGATCCTCATTTTAATAATATGACCCACTTAGTAATTAGTAGAGATTACTACTATAGTTTGTACTGGGATGATGTTACACTGGAACTAAATTAATAAATAAATACTATTTCATTACTTCAATACTGATTACTTCATTACCTCAAAACATAACTTTTCTACCTCATGACCTATACCAATGATTAGATAATGATGTCTCTAAAACAATTTCTATAAAATAATTAATTTATCAATTGATTAATTGACTTATTGTTTGATTGATTAGTGTGGTTAGAAGGTTTAGTGCAAATAGTATGATTACTGATCAGTGTAAATGATCAGTGATTTATGTAATTTAATTGATTAGTAAAATTAGTGATTTCATGAATTTAATTGACCAGTGTTAGCAATTAGTATAATTAATTGATTAGGTTGATTGTGATTAGAGCTTAGTGTAATTAATTGATTGCACTGATTGTTGCTTAGTGAAATTATTTGACTAGCGTGATTATTGTATTTTATTAATTAGTGTGATATTGGCTATATTGATTACCGAAATATCTTGTTTGATTGAACAATTTTATCAATGTACTATCTCAACAAACCTTCCATGCCAGGAAAAAAACCCAATGCCAAACAACAACCCAAAGAGAAAGAAATCCCCACCAATGAACCACAAGACTCTGGCACGTGCCTTATATGTAAAGAAACTCTAAAGGATAATGAAAATTCCACAAAATGTTCCCTATGTGACAATTATGCTCACCATGGCTGCTTGGGATTACCCAAGCAAATGACTCAATTCCTAGAATCATCCAACCATGCATTTCCATATTTAGCCCTATTGGGCTAAATTGTGGTTGTACATTGAAAACTATTTGTACTCTATATAGCTAGTCCTTACTTAAAATCATTGGTAACTTTTGAACTGGTTACTATTCAAAGTTACAAGGGCACTGAAGAAAGTAACTGGTGGCTGTTTTTCACATTATGACTATTACAGAATCCCGATGGTCATGCAATTGAAATTTGGATGCTTGGCATCTGGTTCATATTTATGATGCTTTGTCCTGGAGCCATGTGATCTTCTTTGGGACCTTCTGTCAAGCAAAGGAAAAACCAAAACCTTCTGTCAATGGGAAAACCAAATTTACTTAAAAGCTGAAGTTCCTTACTTAACAACTGCAGCAATTCATTTAATAGTTGTGGCAAGAAAGGCTGTAAAATTAGGCAAATCTCACTTAAAACTATCTTGCTTCACAACATAGATTTTGGGCTCAATTGTGGTCATAGTCAAGGACTTCCTATATAGTCTTTTGTATTATGAATACTGCTCAGAATCACTACATGAGGAGGTGTGTTATAAGAATTTGATAAATAAATAAAGGGGACATTACAAACCAAATAGTAATTTACTTTTTCAAATAAATTTCCTTTTCTTTTTCTTTATTTTCTCTCTGCCGTTTGTAAACAACAATAAATAAGAATTCAGTGAAGATCTCAGTGTAAAGGATTGAACTTAAGAAAAAAAAAATTATTGCCTTATAAAATAAGTTCATCTATTTCACAATTGTCAACCAAGCCACATTTAGCTTTAAATGTACAATTTAAACAACCCTTTATTCGTTAGCATTCCAGAAACCATAGTTCATGTTGACATTATTTCCCCCTTATCTTTAAAATTTTAAAATATGTAGGTCATCCTAGGGTTAACTCTTTATAATTACTACTGGATTGATGCCAATGTGGCTGCTGTAATACAACTGAATATTTGCTTTTTATAAGAAGACAATATATTTAAGAAGTAAAAAAAAAAAGCCACACTCATCAATATAAAAGAACCAGCCTCCCCTACATTTTAGCTTAATTCCAATTACTATTATAATTTTTTATCTATTTTTTTCCAGATTTTGTTCTATTGTACTTTATTAATTTATTTGATTCTTTTTGTTACATTTTATTGTTTTTTATTTTTATTTTAAATATGGTTTTACACTGTGCAAGCTGCTTCGAGTCACCATGGGCAAATAGACAGCAATATAAATTAAATAAATAAATATGCTTTATTCATTAATCATGAAATTCAGTCAATTAAACATTCAAAAATGCATCACAAATAACATTGACTATTGCTAATGGTTGATACGGGTTGCTTCCACCATCCCAGGTATAAACTAACTACCTTGTAAAGATGTACGATGTTCTGAGTAGCAGTTTTTTGCAATTCCGCTAGTGATATTTCAGGAAGCTGGAATTTCTTGATGTATTTTGTAAAATTCTTGAACATGGTGCCAAATGCCCCAATGACAATGGGTATCACTGTTACATGTTTCATTCATAATTGCATAGTTTTGATGGCCAAGTTGTAATATTTCATGGGTTTTTTTTAGTTCTTCTTCTTGGATTCTGGCATCTCCTAGTACTGAAATATCAATAAATTGTACTTTTCAGTTTTCAACAACTGTAATATCTGGCATGTTGCGTTCCAAATCGCGATCTGTCAAAAGTCCCACAAGATCTTCACCTTCTCATTTTTAATAACGTTTTTCACTTTATGTCTCCATGATTTTTCAAATACAGGTAAGTCGTATTTTTTACATAACGAAAAGTTGATTAATTTAGCAGCTTAATCGTGTCTAGCTTTGTAATCAGTTTGTACAATTTTGCTACATTTCCATATTAAATGTGAAATGGTTTCAATTTTGTCCTTGCAAATGGACCAGCAGCCCCAGCAGCTGGGAGACTAATCAGTCAGTTCAGTCAGAACTTAGAAGTTTATTCCCTGGAGACGTTAGAAGTCTGATTGAACTGGTAGTCACAGAGTCTTTTTTTGTTGCCCTGCATGGAGGAGAAGAGTGCTGGAAAGCAAGTTAGTGAGGGATTAGTCTGTGCTCTGGAATGGATTTTGCATTATCATTATTTTGAAATGGGGTAGAAATGAGGATATGGCATTATCTTTTCTCTTGGATGGGGTAGAAGTGAGGATTTTGCATTATAATGCAAAGTCTCATTTTCACCCCACTTCAAAAAATGAAATTCTTCAAAAAAAGAAGCTCCAACTTCTTTTTTGGAAGGTCTGATTGAACCTTTTTTAAACTGATAGTCACATAGTGTTCTTTGGTTGCCCTGCATGGAGGAGAATGGAGCTGGAAATCAGGTTTGTGAGGGAATGGGATGGAAGTGAGGATTTTGCATTATGATTGCTTATAAATAAGTAAGAACCAGTAAAAGAGGAATGGAAAAATCCTTCTCTGAAGATCAGCATTTTTCAGTCTTGGCAAGATTAAGATGGGTGAGCTACATGCTACCTTGAGAATTGTGGGAATTGAAGCCCATGCACCTTAAAATTGCCAAAGTTGAGAAGCATGAGTCTACACTATAGCTTAGGATTTTCCATTCCTGATTTATTTAGAGTTTGGTGCAATTAAATAAATCAGTTGTGGTTTCCTTAACCAATAGTGATTAAAGCAATATGAACCATAGATGCAGATATTTCATTACCAAACTAGGTAACATCATCAGTACTAGAAGGGAGTGGAGTTTGCTCTTAGTTTCATATATTAGTGGCTTACTCTCAATGTTGATCAGTTGCTTCACAAACAATATTTTGATTGGTGCCAGATCTCTATAGCCTCAGTCAGAGAAGAACTATTTTGCACACCTCCTTCAAATGTTCTTTAAAATACAGAATTTCCCAACGTTCCTTTTGGAAACTCCAACATGCAAACTGGGATTACTCCTCCTAAAATGAATCTTCTTTACCTGGACCTTCAAAATTTGGTGTTTGCTGGGAAGATATGTAACTAAAGGTCAGTCTACATTTAGTGTACATCTGATTTTGGGTTCCAACTTTAGGTTACATTTTTGGCTGATTATTTTATTTCTACTATTAGTAAGGAAATGAATGAGAAATCATCATTTTTATAATTATTCCTGAATTTTTATAATTATTCCTTCACTAGATGGAACCCAAGGGCTAGATCAGTGTCATTCAGCTGAAAGATGTATGGATTTAAAACTCCCAGAATTCTCTAGCCAGTCATCAAGGAGTTTCCACAGAAGATTGTGGAGAAGAATAGAGCTAAGAATCTGTGAGAGTTCCAGATTCAGAAGGACAGGCAGGCATTAGATAATCTGCCAGACACTGTAGCAGTAGACAGATTAATAGACAAAGAACAGAAGAGCTCAGGAGGCCAGGAAAGCTGGGCAAGGCAAGGCACTCCTTGACATGAGTGATGTAGAGTTAGTCACACGCCCCCAGTCACATGACTACCCAGTCATGCCCACCCAGTCACATGAACACTAACCACACCCACGAAACCATGCCCACAGAATTGGCAGCAAATTTTATTGAATCCCACATTGATTAGTTTGTAGTTCTTGTGCTTGAGCAGCAAGTATTAAACCTTCCATGTCTTCCTTGATGGAAGAATAAGCCATGCCCATGTCAAGCTGTCATCACATTTTCCTTCAATGTTTTTCAAGTGCTGTCCATGCAAAGCTTTGGTTTTCCATCTGTTTAATCTATCTTCCAGCTGTAATTCCTTATATTCTGCCTCTGCTTCTGTTGTTTTTATAATGTTCTCAGTTTTTACAGCCTGCAGCAATTTTTCTGTACTTTGGTTCACATAATCATTCTGTTATTGGTATTGTTATTGTTGTTGTTATTGTCATTGTCATCATCATCGTCATCGTCATCGTCATCGTTATCATAAAAGCTGTTGGTGTTGCTGTTGCTGCTGCTGTTTCTGTTGTTGTTGTTGTTGTTGTTGTTGTTATTATTATTATTATTATTATTATTATTATTATTATTATTACATGAAACTCAGTCAACTGAACATTTAAAAATGTATCACAAATACCACTGACTGGCTCCAATGATTGATACAGGTTGCTGACAGCATCCTAGGTATCAACAAGAATCTTCTTCAAATGTATGTTGTTTTGAGTAGCACAACCTTTTGCAGCTTGTGGGCATTATAGCAAGACGCTGCAAATTCTTGATGTACTTTGCAAAATTCTTGGACATTGTACCAAGTACCCCGATGACAATGGTTATCACTGTTACATGTTTCATCCAATAATCGCGTAGTTTCAATATCCAGCTTATGATATTTCATAATGTTTTCCAGAACTTTTTCATTAGAATTATGGTTATACGTCTTTGTCATTCTAATAAATGGAGCCAAATACTTAGGCCTTCTAAAACATTTTGGGATTTAGCTCCTTGAAATTCATTGAAAGCAAGAAACAAAACACAGATATAAAACCACTATTAGACCAATACCTTTAAGGAAAATTTAAGGCAGTTACATGAGGGAAGCTAAGAAGTAATTCTCCATCACAATCTTCTTCCAAACTCTTTATTCAATTCCCACAACAACATAACTGTGGATGCTATCATGCTTCAAGGGGGAGTAGTATTGATTGTTTCTCAATTTCTGGACAACCATCTTATCCATAACACCAACATCTGGGTCTCAACCATCCAGATTTGGAACAGTAGAAATTAGTGGATATTTCCTCTTTTTTTAAAAAACAAACAAACATACTTTTGAAGAATATTAGGATGGTTGGAAAGATTTTTTTCAATCAAATATTTTATGAGGCTTGTGGGTTCCAGGACACAAATTCAATAAGTATGGGAAAACTGAACATTGTAATATTAAAAACCAATTTGTAAACACGATTATCTTCTTGATTAGCTATTGCCATTTATTCTTATTGGAGCTCAGAATGAAGATCTAATAGTTGAAAAAGAAAAGATTAATGGAAACTCTCTAGGTCCTAAAGTTAATTTGGAAATATAATCACAGCTAATGCTTTGAAAGTCGCCTTCTTGTGTGACTCTACCTCAATACCTATCTACACAAAATTATGAAAAAGTTGTTATAGAAGAGAAAAATGTCTGAATGTTAAATGAGAGTTTGCAGTCACACAGGTTCTCTGTATGTTTATTTTTCCAGTACTGTCTAACTTCCTGGTTTGTCTTATTTTCAAGAGAATCTTCATGCCAAGCAAAGGTAACATGCTAAATTATTTCACAAAGTCAGTGTAATAGGGACATATATCTGTGTCCCTATATATCAAGGTATTGTCTTATAGGTCACATTGACATGCTGATATGAGGGAATAACACAGAATCCCCAGAGCACCCCAAAAACCCAAACCCTTTTTTAAATATGGAAAATAATATATTTATCTTCATTCAAGATATAAATATCAGTTTTATTTTTTTATTAATTGCTCCTTCTTATTCAAATCAGGTCTCAGAATAATGATATAGCACTTGGGAGAAAAAATGCAGCCCAGTAATCCAGCTGATGAAGCCAAAATGGAGAAGATCTCCACAGCAACCACGTATTTTTCCTTGGTGCTTAAATAGGTGGGAACAAATGACACACAGACACTGCAAAAGACCAACATGATGAAGCCGTCAGGTAAATTCCTAGCCAAGAAGGCCACTGTGAAAGTGACAGCGGTCAAGAGCCCCATAAAGCCAAGGACAGTATAAAATATTGTGGTTGAACCTTCGTTACATTCCAGGACAATTTCTTCAACCATGGAGTGCATGTCTGAATCTGGAAATGGGGGAGACATTGCCAACCACACTACATAGATGGTGAACTGAACCGTGAAGACAGATAGGACATTAGTGTGAGCCATCCTTCTCCCCACCCATTTCCTCAGTATGGAGCCTGGCTTTGTGGCCATGAAAGCAAGAACTACTATAGTTATTTTACCCCAAATACAAGAAAGAGCTATAGAGAAAGTGATGCCAAACATAGTTTGTCGCAAGAGACATTTCACTTGATCAGGTTGCCCAATGAAGAGCTGAGTGCAAAGGAAGGAGAGCAGGAGAGCAATAAGAAGTGTGTAGGTGAGGTTCCTGTTGTTGGCTTTGACAATGGGAGTGTCCTGGTGTTTAATGAAGATTCCCAGGACCGCAGCTGAGGTGACAGAAAAGGAGACTGCAATCATTACCAAAGAAATACCCAACAACTCTTGGAAAGTTAAGTAAGTTACAGTTTTTTGAAGGCAATTATCTTGACCCTTGTTTGGGTATTGATCCTCTGGACATGGAAAACAGTCATCTAAGTCTGGGAAAAAAGAATGAATAAAATTGTTTCACAGAACCATGATAGGTTTTAAGTATGAAGAATTAATAGCATACTTTATTGACTAAGATATTATGACTTCATATTATTTTTTTTGAAAATAATATTCAAAATGCACTAAAGTATACAGCCTATCAGATAAGATTTTCAGACACCACAATACTTATCCTTAATAAATTTATATTTATTTAATTATCCATTTTTCAACATATTCCTTTGCTTACCAATTTGGTCAGCTATCTTCCCATCTGGACACTGTCTACATCATAGCAGCAGGATAATCTCCCTTCAATTTTTACCTTGCTGGAGCCAGAAGGACATTTCTCATTACAGATGGAAAGAGGCATTCTCTGTTATAAATAAAATGTGATTTCTTTCATATGAAGGATTTATGTGCTGGGAGTGTCTATTTCATCAATTATACATACCCAAACTCTTCCCATCCTCATCAATCCTTAGTGTCCAATTTCACCATTTTCTTGTTTTAAATTCATTAAAATTCAATCCAATTCATTAAATTTTTTCGTCAATCTCCAGCAAGTAGAAGAGGTGTGAACTTCAACTGCCAGAATTCCCCAGCCAGTATGCTGAAGTTTGGAATTGAAATCCACACCTCATAAATTTGCTGAGTTTGAGAAACAAGCACCTGCTGTTTTTGATCTGAAATATTCATTTTTAATATATATTTGCATTCTATTTTATCATATACCAATTTATCTGATTGCTTTGTCTTAGCTTATCTCAATTTCACTGCATTGAACTCAATGCTCATGCAATGATGTGCTCAACTGACTAATCACAAAATCTAGTACTACAATTACTGAGATGATTTTCCATTGGAGGTAATCAAAGGTTATGGGCATTTCAATTTTAAGTTACTCGTTTATATTTTAGCACTTTATATTCACATTACACATAAAAAATATTGAGGCTGCTAAATCCAAAGGTTGTTGTCGTGATAGTCATTTAATCATTTATTTCTGTGGATGAATGAATACGCGATTTCTTAAAAACTGAAAAATGAAACACACCTGGTTAAATACAAGGGGCCAAACAGCATCCATGGTAGAAATGGTGTGGAACTTGTCTGGGGGAGCCATGGGATCAATGCTTCCAATTTGGACTCTTAGAAAGGGCTTGTTTGGAAATGTGACCCAATTGAAGACATCAAACCCAGTTTCAAATTCTACATTGGGGCCAAAAGAAACCTGTTCCCCAGCACTGTTGTTAAAAGAGACTTGCTGCAAAAAATGGTGGAGCTAAATGAAAAATCAAAGTAATATAAATATTAACTGGATTCCTTGAAATCATATGGAGAAACCTCAATGCCATTTTCTTCATCAATCTATGCTGTTTTTAATTGAAAAACAAATAAAAAATAATTGAGAAACATTTAAATTTGAAATTTTCTTCATGCTATTGATTGACGAAGTTTTATATTTGAAACTGTTAACTATACAGGTTGTAGATTAAATAAGATCCTTTACATATTATCTCATACATGAAGTACATATTCAGAGTTTGGCAGCATTAATTCAGCTCCAGAGAAATAAACACAGATGGCTGTGTTTATTTACAGCTCTTATTATGTTTATAAAAAGTAGATTTTATAAACCAGTTGTAGATTTTTCCAACATGCAGCAAACTCAGACAGAAACATATTGCAAGTCACTTCAGCAGACAAGCAAATTAGT
>NW_020771473.1:0-13549 GCF_900518735.1 Pseudonaja textilis | reverse complement strand
TTCCTTTCCTTTCCTTTCCTTTCCTTTCCTTTCCCTTCCTTTCCTTTCCTTTCCCTTCCCTTCCTTTCCTTTCCTTTCCTTTCCTTCCTTCTGAAAGCCACAAAACACTGAGCTTAAAAGGCGTTCATCTGATTGTTAATCTAGCCATCAACCTCAATCCGTTCGTCATTATTTCACTCATTATTATTAACCAATAACAAAGAAAATACAACACCAGTGCAGGCTTCATATTCTGAAACATATTGTTCCAAAATGATGAACTGTCTGAACTGTGCTTGGGTTTATCAAACTCGGTACCACGCCAATCCTGGCTTGCTAATGTGCCGTGTTCACAAGCAGCAACCAGTTGGAGTTGCTACTTTGAAGGGAACGAAACTGCTTGTAGGAAATGATAGAATAAGACGAGCAAAAGTGCAAACCCCAAATCCACGTCTTTCCCTTTCCCCTTTACTCTCTGTCTTCCACCCAACTTACGTTGGGTAAATTGCAGGACCTGTCAGTGGCAGTTTAGGTTACCGTATTTTTAACTTAAAAAATGTCCTGTTGTATCTGCTGATTGTACTCCTGCCTTCCAGCTTTCCAAAACCCCCCATAATAAGCCTTTATTCTGAAGATAGGAAGACAGGCTGTGGCTTTCTGGAGGGAGTCGTAGATGTAAACCTATAAACAACTTTGAAATGCTTTCCAGTCGGACCCGCCGTTAATTAGTTCCCAGAGGGATTTCGGTCTTCCTCTGGGCACTAATCCCACATGTCTATTAAAGGCCTGGGAAAGATCGCAGTCAACACTGTCTTCATGGGGTTTGGAGAGGCCTAAAGATGGCGGGAAGCTAGAGTTAGCAATTGATTCCCTGAGGTTCCTTCCCGACAGTACGCGAAGGAGGCTCGAAAAAAACCTCCGGAGCCCGGGGAGGGCAAAAATGCACACACCCCCATGTGGTGCAGGAGGCTGACTAGGCCACGCCCACCATGGCCGCTCCCACCAGCAACCAGGAAGAGAACGCATTGCTAAAATTTTTGAAGCCCACCCCGGAAAAGAAGTCCCAAAGGTGTTCTCTCTCTCTCTCTCTCTCTCTCTCTCTCTCTCTCTCTCAGCAACAGGACTTTCTGCTTTTTCTTTGAAGACGTTTCGCTCCTCATCCCAAGAAGAGGCTTCCAATCTGACCGGACGGTGGGAAACAGAAGGATTTACGTTTCTTGCAGACAGAGCGGGTCCTTTGCAAATGCAAACTGTAGCAAGAAAGATCATGAAATGGGTCAAAAAAAAAAAATTCACTTTGACAACGGTGTTGCTCAGCAAACGGAAACGTTGGGCTCTGTTGTGGTCATAATTCGAGGATTATGAATGTGATCTGCGAGAAGCCTATTCACACCACCACCACCACCACCCTTCAGTGAAGGGCTGGAGAAGGCTGAGATTTACACACATTCCCCGCCCCTGCATGGATCAAACCGATGCAAATGCATTCATTCCACCCAGGAACAAACCAAGCGGGAAGCGTGGGGGTATTTTCATTCATGAGAACAATCTGTGTTTTAAACCAGGAGCTGTATGAAAAAAAAGAAAAGACGATGCTTGTAATGCAGAATGACGGAGAGCTGTTGGCGAGGAAGGTGGGAGGGAGGAAGGCCGCAGAACTACGAAGAAGAAATAGGTCATAGAAATTGGGGGGGGGGAAATATAATAAAAATAAATTCTGCATCTTCAGCCCCTGGGTCGGGCGAGCTCAGAAATGAGGCTGGGAAGGAAAATATTAAGGACGTTAACAATGGGAGGTTATTTTGGCCGTGCTAAAGGACCCTTGAGAAACGGGCGTGGTGCAACCACTTCTTTCCTTATTCAATCCTCTTCATTTTCATCATCCTGTATAATCTCTTCCCCCCGCCACAAACCTTTTAATCATTTTGTAAGCTGCCCAGAGTTGCTGCCACCCTGAGGTGGGCAACGTATAACAGAATGACCTAAAGCAAGATGGATTGATGACTTGAGCAAGTACGGTGGGCCCAATTGCCGAAAGAAAGAATCAGAATAATCAGAATAGGGGTGGAAGGGACCTTGGAGGTCTTCTAGTCCAACCCCTTGCTCAAGCAGGAGACCCTATACCATTTCAGACAAATGGTGGTCCAATTTCTTATTGAAAACCTCCCGTGGTGGAGCAGCCACGACGTCTGGAAGTGAGCCGTTCCGCTGGTTAAATTGTTCTCCCCGTTAGGAAGTTTCTCCCTGGTTTTAGGTTGGTGTCTCTCTTTGATTAGTTTCCATCTACTCTAGATAAATAAACAAAAAACATCCACTGGGATAGGATTAAGGGTGGCCCATAAAACTATCCAAGATCGATGAAAAAGGGGTGCCTGTTTTGTTTCCTTGGTAACAACAGTTTTTCGGGATGAGGTTTTAAGGATTTGTCCTTCCTTCCCTCCCTCCGTCCATCCCTCCCTCCCTCCCTCCCACTGTCCCTTCCTTCCTTCCTTCTTTTCCTCCCTCTGTCTCTTCCTTCCTTCTTCCTCTTTCCCTCCCTCCCTCCAGGTGTCCCTTCCTTCCTTCTTTCTCTCCCTCCCTCCTTCTCTCCCTCTGTCCCTCCCCCCTTCCTTCTTCCTCCCTCCTTCCCACTGTCCCTTCCTTCCTTCTTTCCCTCCCTCCCTCCTTCCTTCTCTCCCTCTGTCCCTCCTTCCCTTCTTCCTCCTTCCCTCCCTCCCTCCAGGTGTCCCTTCCTTCCTTCTTTCCCTCCCTCCCTCCTTCCCTCTCTCTGTCCCTTCCTTCCTTCCCTCCCTCTGTCCCTTCCTTCCTTTCCTCCCTCTGTCCCTTCCTTCCTTCTTTCCCTCCCTCCCTCCCTCCTACCCTCCCTCCCTCTGTCCCACCCTCCCTCCCTCCCTCCTTCCTCCTTCCCTCCCTCCCACTGTTCCTTCCTTCCTTCTCTCCCTCTGTCCCTTCCTTCCTTCCTTCCTTCCTTCTTCCTCCCTTCCTCCCTCCCTCAAAAGACTAATGCTTAAAACCTGTTTTTGCATGTCTCTCTATTGTGGTATGTATGTGCCTCCACTAACAATAGACCTCCTGACCAAGCACGGAGCCTGCTTTTTCTCAGAGGCTCAAAGCAGCCCTTGATTTTCCCTCCCTCTCCTGCTACTTGAGGGGGAAAAAAACGGAATAAAGCCAAGGTTTTTAGCAGCTGCAGCCATGTTAAAGTAAATGACACCAAGGAGAAGGAAAACATTAAAGATCATAGCTGGGAATACTGCTGGGAGAACCCCAAAGCCCTCATTAACGTTTTTAGCTGTGCCATGCCCTTGGTTGAAAAGAAACACACTTATTCCTTCTTTTTAGTAGCTTATTCCTTGGCACAGATGGTCTAACTTGCAGAAAAAAAAGGATTATATCACTGCGAGTACCTGGGGGCAATTTTACTATGTAATACATGCAGGGGTGAGATTCAAATTCTTTAACAACTGGTTCTGTGGGCGTGGCTTAGGTGGTGGGCGTGGCTTGGTGGTCATGTTATTGGTTGGGTGTGGCCAACTCAACATCACTCACATCTAGGCACGCATCTCCTCCCCTGGCCTCTCATGACTGTGGGGATGCTGCAACAGTCGTAAGGGTGAAAAATGGTCATAAGTCACTTTTTTTCAGTGCCATTGTAACTTTGAATGGTCACTCGACACAAGCAAAGAACCAGCAAAGGAGGGGAAAAAACCTCCAGAGATGTTCCTGAGAGAGGAAGTCTAGTCCTGCCAAGAATGTAATAAAGGTTAACAGAGAGGCAGTTTCTCTAAGCAACACCAGAATGGTTCCTTCCTGCCTTCCTTACAGGATTAGCCCAGTAATTTCTTCTCACAACCGGTTCTCTGAACTGCTTAGAATGTTAACAACCGGTTCTAGCGAATAGGTGCGAACTGGGAGAATCCCACCCCTGAATACATGAGTAAAATTATATTAAAAAACCCCTTTTTAATGATATAATGTTTATAATATAAAGATTCCGTGTATAATTGGGAAAACCTTGCATTTGCCATTCTTCCGTGGCTTCTATACTTGCCCCATCCATATCTGTATGGATCCACAATTTAGAAAGAAATGCAAAAGAGAGAATTAAGTGAGGACTGGCCAGAATAGCAAAGACAAATGCTCCTGCTTTGGTTAAGACAATCTTCAGACAATATTGATCCATATGACTGATGAAGTCTATTGTCCATCGAACGAAGACCGGGAATGCTTGTGAACACTGATGCATCCATCAATGGGAGCTGATAAGTTTTCTTTAGAAATATTGCTACTGTGTTTTTTGATTGAGAGTCCTGCCAGAAGAAATGGGATTCACCGTTAAATAGTTTCCTTCTTCTTTGAGGTAAAAATTAAAGGTAACTTCACCTGAGTTCTTTTTTTTTTCTTTTCCCCTTACTATTATGGAGATATTCTCATTGAATCCTTCGGTACAAGTAGTCTTTGACTTACAATTTGAAAGCAAATATCTACCATAACTTCAGCATTTCACACCTGTAGACCAGCTACAGGTACTCCTAGACTTACAGCAGTTCATTTAGCGACCGTTCAGAAGTTACAACGGGGCTGAAAAATGGGATCTGTGGAGTGTTTTTCACACTTCACGTGATCAAAATGCAGAAGCTTAGTTGATTGGTTCATATTTACGACCGTGGATGTATCCCAGGGTCATGCAATTCCCTTTTGTGTCCTTCTGACCAGGAAAGTCCACAGGGAAGCCAGATTCACCTAACAACCGGGTAACTAACTTTACAACTGCAGTGATTTGCCTAACAAATCTGGCAAAAAAAAAAAGTCAAAAAATCGGTCAAAACTCACCTAACAAATGTCTCATTTAACAACAGAAATGTTGGGCTCAGTTGTAGTCGTAAGTCGAGAACTGCCTGTATTTCCATTGAATTCTTCATTATAAGGGGATTAAAGAGCAACTTACCCATAGTTTGCTGAATTGTACTGATTTTACCTTGCCACAGTTTGGCTTAGTAAGTTGTGTGAATCCAGCTATCTAAACGAGTGAATTGGAATTCCATTCCACTTACAAATGAATGGATAACCTTCAGGAGTGAGAGCTGGTCTTTATTCCCCTCAAATTTGCTTCAGAATAAAAAACTATCTGGGATTTTTCTTCTGCCGAGACATTGGGAATCCAATAAAGTTGATTGGATTGGCAACCAAACTCTCATTGCCTTCAACAGACAACGAGCACAGAGGGAAGAGAAACCATTACAATGTTGCTCTAATGACTTTGGCTGGTCGTAGCTGGACTTGAACGTGTTAATATTTGGATGGAGGAACGACATGACAATCTCAGGACTGTTGGCTAAAACAGGGAAGTTGAAACAACATCCTGGTTGGAGGCTTGAGCCAACAACGTTTGTGAAGATGCCAAGGAAGAGCACGGAGGAAGTCACCAGGAACTGAAATTCACTTTGAAGACCATCTTCTGAGACCCTCCATGGGTCTCAATCTCCAAGAAATATTCATCCACCCTACCGTACACAGTGTCTGTGAGAATGAGATGGGCGGTATCTAAATTTGTCAACTAGATAAGTTTAAAAGAGAGAGAGAGACAGGTTTGGGAGTCTATGTCCCAAAACTGAAAAACTGAATAATAAAATTCCATTTTTATAGGATCCAATTTGAGTCAGGACCAGAGGTTTATCTTCCAAGCTTTTGGCTTGTGCTGGAGTCCATTCCCAAGGTCTCTCTCTTCTCTCTCTCTTCTCTCTCTCTCTCTCTCTTTCCCTCCATTTCTCTCTCCCTCCACTCTCCTCTCATTTTTCTCTCTCTAGAATATATGCACTGGGATGTCCTATGGATTGTATTTCTATGATTCTTGGTTGTATGTATCTTTTTTGTTGTTAACTGGGGTTTTGATGACTGCCTATCAAGTCTTTAAATGTTTCCTTGGAAGAATAAACTTTTGCTCCTAGTGACTGACTCAGATTGGCTCCTGCAACGTTATCCCGGGACACATTATATTTACCTTTGTTCACGAGAGCAACTTTGGTTCTAACTCGAGCAACACCTGAAGAGTTGGAATGGGAAAATTCTCTCTGTTTCTCCTTGTTTCAAGCTGGGCAAGATGCTTTATCACATCCTGCCACCTGTCTTTATCTTAAGAGATGCCCCTCGCCCCATACCGACACTTCTATGGATGTTCTCCCAGCATTCCCAGCCCCCTCGATTGCTTTGTTCTTCGAGAGAGCATATCCTCAGGGCTGGAGTCTACTCCCTACCCCTCAAGATCAGCCAAGATCTACAGACACTGCCACAACAATTTGTCACGATTCAGTGGCACATTAAATCTAACCTCAGCAGGTGCCATGCAACTACCCGAAGCAGGCAAGCTCAAAAGCAACCTGGCTTTCCAATCACCTGGGAAAAATACCAACTACATTAGGAATGTGTGGCCAATTTTAAGCAGCAGCTTTGCAAGTACGTGTGTGTGTGTGTGTGTGTGTGTGTGCGTGCGTGTGTGTGTGTGTGTGTGTGTGTGTGTGTGTGAAGCTGTCCCCTGCAGGCCTTTTCCTGCTAAATAACAGGCCAAAAGGGAGTTGACTTCCAATATCTTTCATTGCGTAGCAATTTTCATCTATCCCCCATCAAAATCAATACGACAGCTGAAATGCAGCTCTGGTTTATAGGGTTCTCATCTCTTTATGTCGTGAGATTCAAACAGATCTTTAGAATTTACTATTTGACATCTCCATAATCTGTGGGATAAAGAAAGGAGGCGGGAGAAGAAGAAAAAAAACAACCAGAAACTCAATTGATATTCTGCACTTCGATGCCTCTTGTTTTAAAACAGCGCATTCCTGGGCCATAAATTTTTCATGTTGAGAAATATTTTTGTTTTAAATTGATTTTAGTTATCAAGTTCCCACAATTCTTGGGAGATAGTTATGCCAGCTGAAGACACTAAGTAAAATCAGCATGAGAAATGTAACAGAAAGAGAGGAAATGAAGAGACAATCTTATTTGTCATAAAACATTCAGATAATAAAAAAATATTCTGTGATGACACGGGTGTCTTAGAAGGAGCTACTGCAGGCATGAACAACTCAGAGGCTAAATTAAGATTCCGAAGCCCATTTTTGGGATGAGGATCAGACGACTTCAAAGGTCTCTGACTTGAGTAGGTGGCTGGACTAAATATAATTCACTCTTTGCTTCCAGCAAGGTGCTGTGAGCAAATGCCCTTTTTAAATCCTGTTTTTCCAGTTGCAGTTAATGAAGGGAATCAGGGCCCTTTTCTCCCCTGTAACCCTGTAACTCACATTGCTCCCTTCTCCGTTCCTCCCTGTGGTGCCCTAGGATGAAGAGGGGGTGGGCCTGGGTCTTCCTCTGAATACCCAGCCAGACTGTGCCCTTCCCCAGTTTCTTCCATAGCCAACAGAGTCACACTCCCACTCCCTGTCAGCTGCTTGGCCTCCCCTTCCAAGGTCCCTTCCAGCTAGATTTTAATTCTGTGACTCAGTTGCCAAGTGTTTGAGTTTTGATCACGTGACCATAGGGATGCCGCAATGGATATAAGTGTGAAAAATGAGCATAAGACCTTTTTTTTCAATGCCATTGTAACTTTGAATAGGCGCTAAATAAATTGTTGTAAGTCCATGACTACATGCAGAGAGATAGAGAGAGGGAGAGAGAGAGAGAGAGAGAGCTTTTTGCTTTTCAAACATTGGAACACCCTCTGCCCGGTCTACGTGACAAGCATTTTCCAAAACAGGGGAAAAAAAGTCAAGAACATGATGTTCATGACCACCATATATCAGTCAACGTTTGATGTCCTTTAAAATATTTCTGATCTTCTAACTGAACCGAGAAGAGCCCACTTCATTTTTTTCCCCACTGGGTGAAACTGAAATTAAGAAAAGAGACGTTCTGTCCAAGAGCAAAATAATTAAGAGTTGTTAACTTAATCCTACGTAGTTTTTTCTCTGGTAATATAAACACTACTAACTAGAGCATACAAAACATTTGCTAGACCTATACTTGAATACAGCTCATCAGTCTGGAACCCGCGTTACGTATCTGATATTATCACAGTTGAGAAAGTCCAGAAATATTTCACAAGAAGAGATCTCCACTCTTCTACTCATTGTAGAATACCTTATGCCACCAGACTTGAAATTCTAGACCTAGAAAACCTTGAATTATTCTGTTTTCGATCTGATCTAAGTATGGTATATAAAACCATACATTGCAATGACTTACCTGTCAATGAATACTTCAGCTTCAACCACAACAACACAAGAGCACACAATAGATACAAACTCAAGGTTAATTGCACCAAACTGGATTGCAGGAAATACGACTTCAGCAACAGAGTGGTCAATGTCTGGAATACTCTACCTGACTCTGTGGTTTCTTCCCCAAACCCCCAAAACTTTAACCTTAGACTGTCTACTATTGACCTCACCCCTTTCCTAAGAGGTCTGTAGGGGGCGGGCATAAGTGCACCAACGTGCCTACCATCCCTGTCCTATTGTTTCTTTTTATTTTTCTTATATGTACCAATTTCATGTATTCATAACTATGTATATACTTATACCTATTATTTTGTAAGCGATTGACAAATCAAATAAATAAATAAATAAAATTCATAATCTGGACATCCCCTTAGGGGTTGGTTAATTCTTTATCAAAAGAAGAGCAGTCACTGACGTGAGAAAGCCAAAATGAACTATAGCACAGCAGCTGCTGTTAATTCTCTCCCCATTTCAATGCTTCTTAACTGTTCTGCTCACCAATGCTCAAGACACAAGGGCTTAAGAGCTGAATGTTGAGCAATGTTGATGTCACAATTCATGCCGTGCCAACCTGTTGGATCTTAAAATAGAAAGGCATCTCATTCCAAAACTTGGCACGGATTAGCAAAACGATTCCGCTGTTTCAATCGGGTGAGAAATCTTGCAAAACTCGATTGCACAAGAAGCTCAGCTGCTTTCAAGCAGTACTCAGAAAGATGATGAGATCATGTTTAGAAGAGCTTCAGAAACCAACCACTATGGCATATGGGTGCTTCTGTTCCATAACTACAGGTCAAAATGTTCTTAGACGATGAAGTCTTCCTGTTTTCTTCCTGTGTCCTGATTTTTGACAAATGGAGATATTGAAACCGTAGCTAGATTCTGCCATGAGGATAAATGCATCAAGTCAAGAAATATACGCCAGACTAGAACTTAGTAGGATAGCAATGAAAGCCTCGGGAATATATATTCAAATGTCATGATGTGTCTATAGCTTGCTGGCTGGGGGATTCTTGGAGTTGAAGCCCATGCCTCTTAAAGTGGCCAAGAATGAGAAACACTGATCTATGAAGATCCAAATCGTACAGGCCGTAGTTTTCACGGTGACACTTTGCGGAAGTGTAAGCTGAACTCCAAAGAAGTGGTATAGAAGCATTGATGTTTTGGTGTTGGAGAAAAAGTAATAGAATAATAGGATTGGAAGGGACCTTGAAGATCTTCAACAAGAAACCCTACACCATTCCAGACAAATGGTTGTCCAATCTCTTCTTAAAAACCTGCAGTGTTGGAATCCCCACAATTTTTGAAGACAAGCTGTTCCACTCATTAATTGTTCTCATTGTCAGGAAATTCCTCCTTAGATTGATTCACTTCTTGACTAGTTTCCATCTTTTGCTTCTTGTCCTGCCTTTGGGTGCTTTGGAGAATAGGTTGATCCTTCTTGTTTTTGTGGTAGCCCCTCAAATATTGGAACACTGTTGTCATGTCACCCCCTATACCTTTGACTCATTAAACTAGACATACGCAACTCTTGTAAGTTGTCATGCCCCTGTCGGAATCTGATTTGGAGGGGGGGCAGCAGCTGACAGGGAGTGGGAGTGTGGCTCTGGTGGCTGTGGAAGAAACTGGGGAAGGGCAAAGTCCGGCTGGGCAGAGCAGGAAAGAGGTAGAGCAAGGGAGAGGGAATTCAAAGGAAAACCCAGGCCACCCACTCTTCATCCTAGGGCACACAGGGAGGAACGGAGAAGAGAGCAACGTGGGTTGCATGGCTTACAGGGGAGGAAAGGGCCCTGATTCCCTTTATTAGCTGCAGTTGGGAACACAGTGTTTAAAAAGAGAAGCTGCACACAGTAAGTTGTTGGGAGCAAATACTGAATTATCTGGTATTGTGGAGGCTTATCTGGGTTCCTGGTGCTGACAGGGAGTGGGATGGTGGCTCTGGTGGCTGTGGAAGAAACTGGGGAAGGGCAAAATCCGGCTGGGCAGAGCAGGGGAGAGGTAGAGCAAGGCAGAGGGAAGTTTGTATGTACTTTGTTTTCGGTTTGAATTTCCTTCACTTAAAGGCTGTTCCTGGGAGAGATTTTCTCCAGCCGAAGGTAACTGGACATTGGGGGCAAAGTTGGAGGTATTAAAGGGACTTTTCTTACTTATGTGACTGTGTTGCCTTTGTGCCATGGGTCATCACACTTCAAACAATAAAAATAGAAATGCGCCAGGCCTTTGGAAAAACGCTTCTTGCACAGAGACAAAATATCCCCTTGATCGGGAATATGGTAGCAAAGCAGAACATCGAGACGCGTGGAGACTGTTTTTGAAAGCCTGCAGATCATCTTCTGGCTAAATGAAAAGATAGATAAGATTTTAGAAGCCGTCCTTAAGGGCCCCACGTGCTGCAGATTGGTTGCAAAATACACTACAGATAGAATCCAATTTGGAACTGAAATGTTTTCCATCAAGTTGCTTCACCATCTTTGGCTCAAAATGCTGCTTGCTGGACTTCAGCTGATTCGTTCAGGCGTTACAAAACTTGGGAGAGCTGACTTTGTTTACCTTTGGTGGGACTTTGCATTCTCATACTTGGCCTCTCAAAAAAGCAACTGGCTGCTCTTAATTTTTTCTGTTTCTTAAAAATAAGTTCTGTACAGTCATATGGACTGCTTCAAATTCTAAAGAGATGAAAGCTTTCAATAATGATTGTCTCTTTGAACAAGTGAACTGTGTTTGCTGGGAGCAGACTTGTGTTTAGGCTTGTTAGATGTATAATTTAATTCGTTTTGCTTTCTCTTCCCTCTTTCTCTTCCTTTATCTCTCTCTCTCTCTCTCTCTCTCTCTTCACCCCATGTGTTATATAAAATTATCACTCCAGAAACGAGGTCACTATTTTCTTTCATTTTTGGACTACATTAAAAGTCCATTTCATTATTTTAGGAGACAATGTTGCTTTTCAGGTAGTTTGAGGGAGGCGGAAAGAAAAAAGCGACTTTGAGCGTATATTATTTAGGAGAAAGTAAGAAGAAAGGTTTTGATAAAGCCAGTTTGTAACAAAAAGTGGACTAGTTAGTTGGCTTCAACTTGGTTTTGCTTCAAAATCAGTGATTAATGCTTGATTAAAATGCAATTTCTCCTTTTCTCTGACTCCCTCCTTTCAAGGAAATGGAAACCGGATTGTTCGGGAGATTAGACTAACCCAGTGGTGGGATTCAAACATCTTTACTACCAGTTATGTGGTTGTGGCTTGGTGGGCGTGGTGTGGCTTGGTGGGCGTGGCAGGGGAAGAATACTGCAAAATCCCCATTCCTTCCCCACCCCACTAACCTGCTTTCCAGCTCCGTTCTCCTGTGCAGGGCAACCAAAGAAGACCCAGCCGATCAGCTGTGAGTGTGGCTTGATGGGTGTGGCATTCTGTGGGCATGGTTTGGTGGCTTTGTGGGCGTGGCTTGGCTTCATGGGCATGGCTTTGTGGGTGTGGCAGGGGAAAGGATACTGCAAAATCCCCATTCCCTCCCCACCCCACTAACCTGCTTTCCAGCTCCGTTCTCTTGTGCAGGGCAACCAAAGGAGACCCAGCTGATCAGCTGGGTCTCAATGGGAGGCAGAGAAGCGATGGGGTTGGCTGGACCAGTCAGAGTGGGTATTGGCCTGTTCTCCGAACTACTCCAAATTTCCACTACCGGTTCTCCAGAACTGGTCAGAACCTGCTGAATATACCACCTCTGGACTAACCACAGGAGATTCTCTCATAAGTCTTGGCTGTTTCTGGGGTTTTAGCCCTACTTACTTAAATGCAGATTAAGATTGCATTGGCAAGAGGAAAGAAGACAGGCAGAGGCCCAGCACCCTCCTCGATGCCACCATTGGACAACATTCGTCCAGACTTCTTTAGTCAGGCAGGAAAAATGAGAGCGTTAGCAGCAGCTCCTAGCAAATTTAATTTCTCCAATTCAAGCCATCTCCTTGAGGTTTCCTCTGGTTTCATTCCTCAGACTCCCCCCCCCCCCGCCCCCTCCACGCACCACCCACCCCATAATGCTACTAAATTATTTAGGGTTGAAATTTAAAATAGGGCATGTGGCATATAGGCCTATAAATATTTGATGGTTGTTTCTGGAATTCCAGAAGAGCAAAATGGCATTTCTGTGCATTTCCCACTGTTATTCTTATTTGACCCAGATTACGGTCAGGTCTTCTTTCACCAAGAATCTCATTCTGGGGTCTTCTCAGTCATGATCAATCTGTTTGCGCTTAGTTTGTGCACTTTACTTTACAAGAAAATTCATCCTTCACAACCGGTCTTTCTCTCTGTGTGTATCTATTTCTGCTTCTACGCCAGTGGTGGGAGTCAAAACTTTTTACTACTGGTTCTGTGGTCGTGACTTGGTGGGTGTGGCTTGGTGGGTGTGGCAGGGGAAGGATACTGCAGAATCCCATTCCCTCCCCATTCCACTAACCTCCTCAGCTGGGGCTCAGTGGGAGGCAGAGGATAGATGGGGACATGGCCAGTCAGAGGTGGCATTGACCGGTTCTCTGAACTACTCAAAATTTCCGCTACCGGTTCTCCAAAACTGGTCAGAACCTGCTGAATACCACCACTGATCTATGCCTATGTGTAGCTTGTAACATCCACAAAGCAAGCATGGTGGATAATTTTGGATCTTCTGCCAAATAAATGTTTTTTTTTAAAAAAATGAAAGGAGTGTGTTTAGTCTACTAGTAACTCATCTGAAAAACATCTGAATTAATTTTATGTTGTAAAGAGAACAAAAAAGAGAACAAAAAACTCCTTTGTGCTGTCAAAAGTTTTGCATTGTACTCACAAGAGGGCTTTTGAGGGCCCCAAACCTCAAAACATGGGACCACTGCTGATCTGGTGAGATATTGGGTGCCCACCCCGGGAGGCAATGTTTAAAGCCCCACGTGGCTTAAGGTAAAAGGTAAAGGTTCCCCTCGCCCATCCGTGCTACTCATTTCCAGCTCTAGGGGGTGGTGCTCATCTCCATTACAAAACTGAAGAGTCAGTGCTGTCCGAAGACGTCTCCGTGGTCCTGTGGCTGGCAGGACTAAATACCGAAGCGCACAGGGTTCCAATTCTGGGAGTTGAAGTCCACAAGTCTTCAATTCTGGGAGTTGAAGTCCACAAGTCTTCAATTCTGAAAGCTGAAGTCTGCAAGTCTTCAATTCTGGGAGTTGAAGTCCACAAGTCTTCAATTCTGAGAGTTGAAGTCTGCAAGTCTTCAATTCTGGGAGTTGAAGTCTGCAAGTCTTCAATTCTGGGAGTTGAAGTCCGCAAGTCTTCAATTCTG
>NW_020771470.1:0-13556 GCF_900518735.1 Pseudonaja textilis | reverse complement strand
TTGGTTGGGGGGGAGGCTGTGGGCAGCAGTCAAGGGGAGCCTGCTGGGCCTGATGGTCGGGGTCCAGCCGTAGCCACTTAAAGGCCTGTGGACCGGTGGTGGGACTGAAAATGTGTTACTAGCAGTTCTGTCAGTGTGGCCTGCTGGTGGGGGCGCAGGGGAAGGATATACTGCAAAATCCCCCTTCCCTCCCCACCCACTGACCTGCTTTCCAGCTCCGTTCTCCTCTGCAGGGCGACCAAAGGAGACCCAGCCGGGAGTCAGTGGGATGCAGAGCCAGTCAGAGGTGGCTTTCTGAACTGCTCAAATGTTTCACTCACCGTTCTCCAGAACTGGTCAGAACCTGCTGAATACACCACCTCTGCTGTGGACTTCAACTCCCAGAATTCCATAGCCAGCTGTGGTGGCCGGGGAATTCTGGGACTTGGAAGCCCACAGGTCTCCCAAGTGGTCACGGTGGGGCTCCAAAGAGGTGGGGATGCCCCAGGTCTCTCTCGGCTGAGAGACAGAGAGAGAGCAGCCAGGCTGGCATTGCTAGGTGAGACTCCCACGGGCACCACGTTGGCTGCCTCCATCCTGGGTGGTGCCTGGCTTTGCGGAGGACCAGCCCCCCCCCAGCTGAATCCATGGGTCCCTCCCCCTCTGGGGATCCCCACTCAGGATCCGATTCCTCCTCCTCGCTCTGCTGCAAACGGTGCTTCTTCCCTGGATGGAGGAAGCCCTGCGTTTGGGGTGAGATCTCCCTGACTCAGCCCTCCCCACCCTCAGCTGTGCTGGTGGTGATGGAGGAGTGGGAGAAAACTTCCCCCCTCCTCACCCCCAGGCCATTCTTCACAGCTTTTCTTTCATCTTTCTCCTTTTCCCTGGGCCTGTTGGGTGCCCTCTTGGATGAGCCCTCTCTTCTGTGGAGCCCAGCAGCCAGTGGCCAGAAGGAGGGTGGGAGCTCCAGAGCCTGGCCTGGTAGCTGTCCGTGTGTCTGTCTGTTCACCTGCTGGCCTTCCTTCTCTCCAAGCTAATGGGGGGAACCTTCTCTTCAAGCAGCCGCTGCACCCGGGGATGCTGAAGTTGGAGGAACCAGGCAGCCGGGCCTTTCCTCTCCGGCTCTCCCGGCGACACCTGGTGCGCCAAAGTAAGAGGCCCGTCCTGGGACAGTAGGGGAGGGAGCGAGGGGGGACTTCTGGGACCGTTCACCCAAAGGGTCCTTAGCTTTTGTTTCCCCAAGCGCTTCCTACCCCCTAGTTCTTTTTCCTTCAGCCCTGAGATGACCACTGGCCCTCACGGCCTGAGGCTGCTACTCAGGGTTTAGTTTCTGGCTCTGGGACGCAAGTGAGAAGCCGCAGGGTGTCTTTTGTGGTCCATTTTTCAGCCCCCCCAACCAGAGAAGCAGCACCCGCTGTCGGGGCTGGGCGCTTCCAGTATTTGGCGCTGCGAGCGATCCCGCACTCCCATTTCCAGCAGAGGAAGGACTGGTATGAGAACACCGACCAGGACCTGCGTGATTACGTGGTGCAGAGGCTGTGAATAACCCTTTGGGGTTGCCGGGGGGGGGGGCTGAACTGTGCTGGGCTGCAGCTTGGAAGGGGCAGTGAGGAAATGGCAAAGAAAAGCGGGGGGAAAGCCTCTGATGTTTTGTGGGGAGAAATATAAGAAAAATAGACGTGTCCGATCGCTCTGCCTTTTGTTCTGCTCCCAACATCTCTGTCTGCTGGAGTTTTTGGGGTTCTGAACAAAATCCGGGTTCCCTGGCTTTCCACCCTCCTTGCAGCATCTTGGGGACTATAGAAATAGTGTTGTTTTTAAATACCTCCATGGAGATTTTCAGTCCTCCAGGCCTCCCATGCTTCTCCCAAGGGTGCTTTTTCAAGAGGAATCTGCCACCTCCCGAAAAGGCACCACCACCACCACCACCACCACCACAGTCCATCCATCTGGCCGCCATGGTGGCTGCCATGCCCATGTTTTTGCCAGTCCTGCTGAAGGCCGGTGGTCTTTCCACCCCACCCCGCAGGGTCCATGCCATCTTCTCCACTCCTGACTTGGCCCTCCTGAAGGATCACCAGGTGGAGAAGGTGGTGTCCTATGCCAAGAAGGTAGAAGGGGACGTCTACCAGTCGACCAACCACTGGGTAGGTGGCCAGGCTCTCCTCCTCCTCCTCACCCGGAAGGAGGCCCCTTCTCCCGCGCTCCTGCCCAGCCGGGGCTCCCCACCCGGGACTGACCAGCCAGACCTGGGCTTCAGGTAGTTTCTCTCTGCCTGGGCCTTGGGAGGGTCTCCCCACCCAGCCTTGTGCCCCCCCAGCAACCTCACCTCCCGCCTCCCAAGGGGAAGAGCCCAGACAGAGGCCTCCAGGGACCCCTCTCGAGCTGGAAGGGGGGGCGATCTTGGGTGCTCTTTAAGAGCTGAGCTACTGAAGGCTCTGCTGAGGCCCAGGGAGGAGACAGCTATTTGCACAGCTCTAGACTTGCAACTGTTTAGTGACCGGTCGAAGTTACAGCAGCAGTAGAAAAAAAGGGGATGTGACTGTTTTTCACAGTTACAACCATTGCCGCATCCCCTTGGTCATGTGGTCAGCATCAAAGTCCTTGGGAAACAACTCGCATTTATGACAACTGCAGCGTCTGGGGGGAGGGTGTCACCTGATCTCTGGGCAAGCAAAGGCAATGGGGAAACCCAGATTGAACGACCGTGTGTTAGTGATTGGGGGCAAACCCCCCAAAACAGAATGTGCAGCAGCAGTCAAGCCAGGCAGCCAAATGAGAGAGGAAGGGCCCTAGAGTTTACACACACTGATGACAAACACTGTTTTTGTAGTTTAAATAGTTGTTTAATCCAATTAGAGTTTAAACATTGTCAATCAGTCCATATGACATTCACAAATATATCCATTCAGTAACTTAGTCCATTTACTAGTCAGTTCTATATCCTTATCTGCTTGTAAAGATATCTTCTCCTCTGATACCTTTCCTTTTGAAGACAACGCTGAGTATTCACAGGATATCAGCACATCAATGAAATAGTCCTTTCGTTCAGGTATTCAAACAGTTGTAGCAAACAGTAGCAAACAAACAGTAGCAAGCAGATAAAACAAGCAGAGAGAGGTTACGTTTCTCTTACTGCCTTTTATTGCCGTTTGTAACCGCACCCTTAATTAGTTAATTACAAGCAGTTTGGTGCTTAAAGCTACAAGTTACAAACACCCAAACCTTGGTTTTATATATTTATTCACCCAAACTTAGTTGGTGTATCAATGTTATACCCAACATTCTCCCCTTTTGGGTGATATAAATATACAATACCCTTACAATCTAAAACCATACTTTACACAACTCTCTTGGTGCTTAATGGCACCTTGGGCTTTAGTAAAGTTATCAGCTATATTGTCCTCCGACATGCAGTACTCCAGCTGTATCATTTTACTCTTTACAGATTGTCTAACGTTTAAGTACCTTAAATCTGTATGCTTGCTCCTAGTTTTTACTGCAATATTTGTGGCCATTTGAATTGCTGCCTGATTATCTTCATGTACAATTATAGGATAATTTACAGTTAATCCCATGTCATTCATCATCTGCTTATACATGATTAATTCAGTACATAATAACGACAAACAGGAGAATTCTGCTTCCATAGTAGACAAACTTATATGCTGTTGTCTTATTGACTTCCAACCTATTAATGTCTTACCCAGCATTATGGCTGTTCCTGAAGTCGACTTTCTTGTGTCTCTTTCTGATGCAAAACTAGCATCTGCATAAGCACTCAGTATTAGATCACCTTTTGGTTCTAGATACAGTGCATGGTGTAATGTTCCTTTAAGATACCTTAAAATTCTCTTTAATGCTTTCCAATTACATTGAAGTGGATCATTATTATGTCGTGCCAGTTGATTAACACCATAAGCAATATCTGGCCTTGGCCAATTGCTAATGTATGATAAGCTACCAATCAAAGATTGATATATTACCTTATCAAACTTGGGACTTTGAGTATCCATTTTGCAAATATCCTGACTCATTGGAGTCTTTGCAGTCTTACAAAGTTCCATCTTATAATCTATTAACAATTTAGATATCTTATCCTCCTGAGATATCTTAAAACCTTTCTGTGTTTTCAGTATATTCACACCTAGATATTTCTTTATCTCCCCTAATTGCTTGATTTTTATTTTCTTAGCTAATGATGCTATTATTTTATTGGCTTCATCATTAGTTTCTGTAATCAAAGCAATATCATCTGTGAATAATAGTAATAATGATATTTTCCTATTTGTCTCCCTTTTAAATAGACATGGATCGGCTAAACCAGCTTTAAACCCTATATTGTTTAATTCCTTTACAATATACTGGTTCCATTCATAGCCTGATTGTTTAAGACCATAGAGGCTCTTTTTTAACAACCAATAATCATTATTATTTTCACCTTTAAATCCAATAGGTTTTTTCATGTATACAGTATGTCTTAGTGGAGCGTGCAAGTAAACAGTTTCTACATCTAGATGGTTGACTATATATTTCTTACTTGCTGCCCACACTAAAGCTGCCCTTAATGTTGCTGCTTTAAGGCTAGGTGCAAATACCTCATCATAGTCATTGACATTTTGTCTAAAACCTTGGGCTACTAATCGTGCCTTATGGATTATATTACCATCCTTTTCAGTTTTTATCTTAAAAATTCATTTGCAGCCAATGGGTTTTATATCAACAGGTAATCTCGCATTTTCATATACTTTCATATCCTTTAAGGATTTCAATTCCTTATTCATTGCTGCATACCAACTTTCCTTATCTTTAGTAGGATACATGTTTATTTCATCTACAGTATATGGAACTTTATTAATCTGGCACACTGTGTTAGCCTGGTATCTATCAGGCGGTCTAGATATTCGTGTAGTTCTTCTGGGAATTGCTGGGCTAGTATGAGGACTTTTTTGAATTACTACCTGTTCATGTTCCTCAGCTTGCTCAGCTATTGGTACTATTTCTTCCTTTATGGGCTCTATCTCTGCCTGTATTTGTCTCTTTACTTTATTCTTAAAGTTACAGGGATAATTAATGGGATTTCTATAGGATTCAATAATTACTTCTTTATTGTTATCCTGTTCTAACTTATCCCATCCTACGTGCTCTAGAAATTGGGCATTGGCACTACATAACACCTTAGATGTGCCTTTCTCCCAAAATCTATATGCCCTATGGTTTGCTTGGTAACCAACGAAGAATAATTGTTTAGCTCTATGTTGCCCTTTACGCCTGAGTTGTGTAGGGATATGCACCCATGCTGGTGCACCAAATGTGTGCAGGTAACTCAGATCAGGCTTCCTGCCATGCCACATGGTGAATGGTATTTCACCAGTAGTTGTATTAACAACGTTGTTCAATATGTTATTAGCACACATTGTGGCCTCCCCCCACAAAGAATCAGGTAATCCAGAATCAGTTAACATTGTTCTAACCATTGCCTGTAGTGTTTGGCCTCTTCTCTCAATAAATGCGTTGTGTTGTGGTCTGTATGGTGCAGATTTCTTGTGCTCTATTCCAGGTACCTTTAATCTATTCTGGAATTTGCTGTTAACAAATTCCGTACCATTATCTGTCACCAGGGTTATCAGTTGCCGTTTAGTCTTTCTTTCTGCAAATTTTAACCAGTTGAAGAAATGTTGATATGTTTCAGTTTTGCTTTTCATTAGATAGCAAAACCCATATCTAGAATAATGGTCCATAATGCTCAATATATATTGAGCACCCCCCATACTGGGTTTCTTTGGACCTATAATGTCTGCAAATACTACTTCTAAAGGTTCTTTAGTTTTGAAACCATTTAGCCTATTTGCAGGCAATATTTTACTCTTATCTTCACAGCAGACATTACAACGCAAATATTTATCACAAGGTTTTAACCTTATTCCATCAGATAACTCTACTGTAGGTTTTAGCATTTTAAAATTTACATGCCCCAAACACCTATGCAATAAATGGATACATTCATTATGAGGCTTTATATTGTTAAATACAGTCTGTGCCTCCCCTTTCTTACTATCATGTAATACATACAATGTTCCATTTAAAGCTGCAGTTACCCTTTTGTTATCTTTCTCAATTATGCAATTATTATCCTTAAATGTAATTACATAACCTAGTTTGTCTAATACCCTTACAGAAAGCAAGTTCACCTTTAACTGTGGTACATACAACATTTTTATATCCTGGTTTAAGCATGGACAGTATGCAATACCTTCTCCCTTGGCCTTGAGGTTCCAGCCATTAGCAAGTGATATATGTTGAGAGCTTGTAGACAGTTTTATAAATTTTGTCTTATCTCTCGTGATGCAGTGGGATGCACCACTGTCCACCACCCATAAATCATTCTTCACATCACAGTTGCTAAACGTGGCTAGTTCAAAAAATTTCTTTGGCTTTTTTACATTCTGGCTTTTTTCTTTTCTGCAGAATCTTGCCAAATGTCCTCTGCCTCCACAATTAAAACACTTTTTAATTGTGTATGCCGTCGAAGATAAATTCTCTTCTTCCGGGTGCTTTAATTTACTTAGTTGGTTTCTTTCAAGCTTTGAAGATAATTTCTCTTCTTTATTAGGTTTATCTTCTCTCAGCTGGTCACGTTCACACCTTCTTCTGGCTTCTTCTAATAGCCTGCCGGTAATCTCGGTTAATGATAAACTATCTTTTGGCAATACTTCTAAAGCAGTCACATAATCATCATAGCTTTGATCTAATGAAGACAGTATGATGTATACTTGTTGCAACTCATTAAATGTAAGCTCTTTTTCTTGTAATTCCTGAAAAATGCTCTTCATACAATTTAAATGAGTTAACATGTCTCCATTCTTCTGAAGATGTGTTCAAAATAGTTTGCGTGTAAGATATATATGAGCTCCTACACTGTCCCGAACATATATCTTCCTGAGGTTCTCCCAGCAGTTTGAAGCATTTTCCTCTCCATGGATATGGATAAGTTGCTGGTCAGAGAGAGTCAGTCCTATGATGCATAAAGCCTGCTCATTCTTTCGTTTATAGTCTTGTATCTTTTTGTCATCCTCTTCAACATTAGGATCTAAGTTAGTCACATCTGGTGGGTTTGTTATTATGTCCCACAAACCTTCTCTTCGTAGAAGTAAACTACATTTCATTGACCATGAAACATAGTTCGTTCCATCTAGTCTGGATATCATGGACAGATTTGGCAAATTTACTTGTGCCATTGCTCTTCAGATATGTAACTATTTTAAAAAAAACTACTGAAAAAAAAAAGTTTGTTTTTACAGTAATGTGTAACTCACACCAACTCTCACTGCTATATCCTCGTTAGTTAGACTGTGCGCACTGGGCCCATAACCAATGTTAGTTATTGGGGGCAAACCCCCAAAAAACAGAATGTGCAGCAGCAGTCAAGCCAGGCAGCCAAATGAGAGAGGAAGGGCCCTAGAGTTTACACACACTGATGACAAACACTGTTTTGTAGTTTAAATAGTTGTTTAATCCTATTAGAGTTTAAACATTGTCAATCAGTCCATATGCCATTCACAAATATATCCATTCAGTAACTTAGTCCATTTACTAGTCAGTTCTATATCCTTATCTGCTTGTAAAGATATCTTCTCCTTTGATACCTTTCCTTTTGAAGACAACGCTGAGTATTCACAGGATATCAGCACATCAATGAAATAGTCCTTTCGTTCAGGTATTCAAACAGTTGTAGCAAACAGTAGCAAAACAAACAGTAGCAAGCAGAAAAACAAGCAGAGAGAGAGTTACGTTTCTCTTACTGCCTTTTATTGCCGTTTGTAACCGCACCCTTAATTAGTTAATTACAAGCAGTTTGGTGCTTAAAGCTACAAGTTACAAACACTCAAACCTTGGTTTATATATTTATTCACCCAAACTTAGTTGGTGTATCAATGTTATACCCAACACTCCCTAAAGTCCAGACTTTAACCTTGACACCCCAACATGGCCGGTGTCCTTGTCTCCTTCCCTGATAGGCGTGGGAGCTGCATTCCCCAGAGCCCCAAGAGGCGAATCTTCTCCCGCTTCACTTGTGGGGTGGTGGAAATAAAGAATGCCTGGATTGGTGTTTTCAGTCGTGGACGGATTTTCAGTGGCTCTTTTTGTGCGCCGCCCAGAATTGCCTTCTGTGAGATGGGCAGGAACACCCGTGGGATATAATCAGTGGACAAATCCAAGGGGAACGCTCTCTGCGGCTGCCTTCTGGTGATTCTGGTCCTGTATCCCGTCTCCTCCTCCAGGTGGCCCGTTTTAAGCATATGAGGTTTATTCCTTCCGAGGTCTGAGTGTTTACTGACCGCTCAGAAGCCAATTGAGCTGGACAGCTGGTCTCTTTCCTCTCAGGGCTTCGGCGGCCATGATGAAATCTCCTTTTCTGAACAGTCCGAAGACACCCTTGTCCCCCAGCCTGGTCCTGAGAGGCCCTTCCTGTCCCTCGTGCCTGGGGCACCTCCCGGCTCTCCCCCCCCGAAGGCCATGTGGGTTCGGGTTAGTCCCTCGGGATGCTCCCCACAGATGATCCCTTCAAATTGCAAGACTATTTTCCATTAAGGGAGCCTCTGTGGGCGGAAGGCAGAGGTGGCATTCAGCAGGTTCTGAGCAGTTCTGGAGAACCGGTAGCGGAAATTTGGAGTAGTTTGGAGAACTGGGGGTAACCTTCCCCCAGGAGCGGGGAGGGAATGGAGATTTTGCAGTATCCTTCCCCTGCCACGCCCACCAAGCCACGCCCACAGAACCGATAGTAAAAAAAATTTGAATCCCACTCCTGGGTGGAAGCAAGTTGGCTTTGATGATCCTCCAGGGTTAGCATGAGGGCAAGTTGCGGGAACTGAGAAGCCCTTTCGAGCCAGGCTAATGAACCCTCCTGACCGAGTTTGGCCAAGATGCAAGGCTCTTCTTAACCTGGTCGGTTTTCTACTCGGATGACTTTGTCTTTCAGCAGAAACGCGGTTGAAGAGGCTGAAGAGGGTTGTGTGTTTTTATTGCAGGCAGTCAGCTGGCCACCCCGGAAGTGCCTCCGAGCCCCACCCAGGACCCCCCAGGTATACGTGCTTTCACTTTCGCTTTTTGTAGCCAGCCTTCCCATCTCGCGGCGGCAGCTTTTCCTAAGCCCAAGAACCCCGACAGGGAAGCCAATTCGGACGGGAGAGGCTGAAGCAATGGAGCCGTTTCCCACCATCGCTCCAGCAAAGGATTCGGCTTCTTCTGTTCGGCCCGGCCAAAGTGGGGCCAGGGCGGGGAGCCTCGGTCACCCGATTGGCTCTGGGGCGATGCCCGGGAGTCTCTTTGCAGGTGCAGCCCCCTGCCTCCCTTCCCCAATTGGACGGGCAATTTGGGGAAGTCCAAAAGGTTTCTCTCTGCGGGTGGCGTCAAGCTAGCCTTCCCTTGAGCCTTTGTGAGTTTCCCTGCTTCTTGCGGGAAGGCAGTTTTTCTGTCTTTGCTTAACCCAGATTTGGAGTTTAGGGTGTCGTGTGAAGCCATTGGTTTCACTGCCAGGGTGACTCTCATGGCCAGAGTTGGGGCTGGGAGCCCGTGGCGTTCAGACGCAGCCGGCTGAGCTGTCCTGGGGTACCTTTTGCAGGTGTCCCTCCGCTGAACCCCATGTCCATTTGGACCATCCAGTCCTCTCCCGTTTTGCTGGACCCTCTGGTGGCCCCCCAGACAAGCCCACCTGCTCAGACCCACGGCGAGGAAGCGGCTCCGGTGGTTGGTTCCCCTTTCCCCACCCCCCAGCCCTTCACTGCACCCAGATGCTACACTGTGTGGATCTCACCCTGTTCAGATTTTCATAGCGTGACTCTCTGAGGCGGGCAGGGCAAATACACTGCACGGGGGAGGACTCACTCCTGCAGAATCGGTTTGCAGCTGTGCCGATCCTAAACGGGGAGGAAGAGTCCTTTTCCCGCTCCCATGTCTCGGTGGGAAAATTCCTGTGCGGTGGGTTCAGGTCTGGAGAAGCCGCCGGCCCTCATCTTGAGTCCGTTCCCCTTTCGCCTCGGAGTCGGTGCCCCTCGCACCCCTGTCTCGTAGCCTGACGGTCCATCTTGTTTGCTAGGTGCCCGCCACTTCCCCTTGGCTGCCTCAGCCCCAAAATGCAACAAGGGCCTCTTTGGGCACCTTCCTGAGCCCTCCTCCGGCCCCCAGCCAGTTCCTGCCCCCGCATCTGTTTCCTGCCCCCCTCGGAGCTCTGGACGCCAGCCTGGGCATCCTGGGGGAATCGGCTCCACAGGACGGAGGAGCCCAGGTAGGCCTGGAGGGCTGTGTGTGTGTGTGTGCTCCGTTTCCCTTGCCCACTTGCGGGGAAATTGAAGGTTTCAGCTGGCAAAGGTCTTCGTATTCGGAGGGTGTGTGTGTGTGTGTGTGTGCGTGTGTGTGTGTGTTCCCTGAGAGGTCACGAGGGGCCCCTTCTCTCCTGCCCCTTCCTGGGCCCTTGCGGGCAGCAGAATTGTTGGCCACCTGATGCCACAAACCCCTACAGGGGGGTCCAGCCTGCCAGTTGTGGCTGCTCCTGCATGCCCTGTGATTGGTCCTGAAGACTTGGGGGGGGGCTCCGCTTGTCCCCCCCTCCTTCGGTCGGGGCGGGGGCCCTTTGCAAAGAGGGGCCCCTGGTGGGGTTTGATGAGTTTCTGGATGCTCCACTGATGGGTTCTTCCTCCCAGCAGGGCCAGGACCCAGGCTCCCCTCTCTCTCACTCTGTGCCCGCCGTGACCCTTCTGCCTCCTCACGCCTTGCCAGGGGCCCAGAGTCAAAGTGCATCCTTGGGGCCGATGGCGGCGGCAGCAGCAGCAGCAGCGGGCCTGAGCCCGGAGTCCCCTTCCCAGCAGCAGCCCCACCCACCCTGCCCGAAGTCAGCCCCGGGCCCTGGCACCCTGGTGAGTGGAGCCTCTTGAGTCGGCCTCTCAGCAAGAGTCCCAAAATGGTGCTAGGAAGGTTTCTGGGCTGCTTCTTCCACCGGGTGGGGGGTGGGGGTGGGGGAATATTGGCCCCACCCCTTTTTCGCTACCTTTTCCTCTTCGGCTGTTGTGCCAAAGGGTCCTTGCAAAAGCCCAGTTGTGGCTGTTCTGGATGCCTCTGCCTGAGGAGGGAAGCTACCGGGGGGGGCGGGGATGGAGCCCCCAGGTCGAGAGGGGCTTCCTGTTTGCCAGGAATTCTGCGGAGAAGCTCCTGGTTTTGCCTGAGCTCCCTTCCTGGCCCGCCATGGCTGACTTTCCTTTCCACCAGGGGGACCCCCACTTTGGGACCAGAGAGGCTGCCTCCCAGGGGCTGCTGGGTGAGCTGAGCGGGTCCTTCCATGCCTCCCCAGTCTTGGGCCCCTCCTGGAGGGCCTGGGAGGCCCCCTCTGCCTTCTCCCCTCCCCCCGAGCCCTCAGGTGGAAGAGCCCCTCCCACCTGCTGCCCTGAAGAAGGCCGGTGGGAGCATGGCCAGGGCTGCTTCCTCCAGGCTGGCCAGAGGGACCTGCTGCCCCTTCCCGGGAGGGTGGGGGGTCCCCTGGTGAACCCCAGCCCTCCCCAGGGACTTGGGGAGTCGAGCTCTCCAGCACCATCCTGGAGCCACTAGGGCAAATGTCCCATCCTCCCCTCCCCCGCCCCCCTCCAGGGCGGAACCCTCTGCCCCACAGGAGCAAAGCTCTGTCTGCCTGGGCCTCAGATGCTCCCAGAGGCATAGAAGGTGCCCTCTCTTTGCAGGTAAACGCCGGAGACTGGCCGAAGGGGGCTGGAGTGCCTCCCCTGCTGGCCCCTCCCCCTTGGCCCTCCCCGATGCCCTGGCGCAGCCACCTCCGGTGACCCTCGAGTCCCTTCACCGTTCGCTGGAAGACTTGCGCATCTCTGTCCTCCGCAACCGTAAGTGGGGCGGCCCCTTCCGTGACCTTCCCCCTCCCTCAACCTGTGGGTCTGTTCCAGCAGGGTGGCAGCCCCTTCCTCCTCCTCCCTCTTCCCCCCAAAGCCCCTCCTGACCGTCCCCGGTTGCCTCCTTCCGCAGTTGGGGCTGTTCATAGGCAGATGGAGGCCCTGGAGAAGAGGATCCACACGCTGGAGCGCTGGCGGGCAGAGACGGAGGGGCGCCAGCAGCTGCCACCACCGTAGCTGATGGCCGGGCTCCCTTCCTCCCCTTGTACAGACGCCCTGTTCTAAGGACGGTTCCGCCTTTGCTTCCCTTTGTATTCCTCCAAAGTCAGGCAATTTTCACTCCCCAGCATGTCACCCCGTGGTTCATCTGGTGCCGGGTGGTCCTGGAGCCCAGTGCTGGGGGAAGCCGAGGCTGCTCCAGAAACTGCCCAGCCGCCTCTGGGCCCCGGAGAGCGTTGGGGACGAGTGGGGGAGGCACAACATTTGGGAGGCCACACGGAGCCGAGACCAGGGAGAGGAGGCCCCAGTGGGAGCTGGGCTTCTCTGACCGGTCTTGGGTGGGGGTCGGCATCTCCCTCGCCTGGAAGATCAGCGGACGCTTGGAGCTCCTTCCCCTCACGACTGAGAACCGCGTGCCTGACTCTGGGAGCATCCTGGGACTTCTTCACCCATTCCTCCTCCATGAATGTGGCTGCCCCGGGAGAGCCGGATAGGGACAACAATGGCTTCACCTCTGTCAGCAACCGCCTCTCCCGCCCTGGACTGGCTCGCCTGCTGAGCGAGGGGGCCTGAAGCGGGAGGAAGGCTGTGCTGACAGCGGAATTCACCCCCGGCCGGAAGGTGGCGATGTGTTGCCCGGCCCTTGGGCTGCCTGGATGGTGGTGGGAGGCCCATGTGAGCCCTCCTGGGTCCAAGCGGGAGGGGAGGCAGGGGGTTTGCGGCTTTGGGATGGATGCGAAGCAGTTTGAGTGGGGAAGGGACCCGGGCTGCCCGTGAAGATGAAGGGTTGGGAAGGCTCTGTCCGTCTCTCAAAAGCCGCCACGGATGAGGAGCAACTCCTTCCATCAAGTCTGCCAGCCACTGCCGGATGCTTTCAAGGACATTTCTTTCAGGTCGGTTGTAGGAGGAGGTCTGGGTTCACCCAAGGGGAGCCCCAAAAGAGGGGTTGCCTGGTCGCTGAAGAAAACTTTCTGCCTTTTAATAAAAATCGTTAGTTGGAAAAGATGCTCAGAACTCCTGGTTTCCTCTAGGGCAGGTTCGGGGGGGCGGGGGAGAGAAAGAGGAGGAGAAAAGAAAGGAAAAGGGAGTGATGGAGCAAAAAGAAAGGAAAAGGGAGGGAGAAAAGAGGAAAAGAGAAAAGAAGAAAAGGGAGAGAAAAAGGAATAAGGGAGAGACAAAAAGGAAAAGGAGGCAAGGAGAAAAACGAAAAGGGAGGGAAAAGAGGAAAGGAAAAGGAGGGAGGGAGAGAAAAAGGAAAAGAAAAGAAACGAAAAGGAGGGAGAAAAAGGAAAAAGGGAGGGAGGGAGACGGAGGGAGGGAGGGAGAAAAGAGGAGAAGGAAGGAGAGAAAAAGGAAGAAAAAGGAAAAAGGGAGGGAGAAAAGGGAAAAGGGAGGGCGGTAGAGAATAGTAAGGAAAAAGGGAAGGAGGGATAAAAGAAGGGAAAAGGGAGGGAGAGAAAAATGAAAAGG